>JBBMJY010000020.1:25149837-25161124 GCA_037833715.1 Toxotes lorentzi
AAACCCACTGCAACACACACAACAACCAGCAAACCCACTGCAACACACACAGCTACCAGCAAACCCACTGCAACACACACAACAACCAGCAAACCCACTGCAACACACACAGCAACCAGCAAACCCACTGCAACACACACAGCAAACATACACACAAAGAGAAAAAGACAGAAAAACACAGCTGCTCTCACACATCCACTCAGCACACACACTCCTTCCACTCACCTTGACAACATGTTATAACATGTTGGACATAACATATTCAACATGTTATATATATTAAAAAAAACATTGCTGAATCCAGGTGAACTCAACACACTTAAGATCAGCTTGTTATCCACAGCACAGCAGCAGAGCACTGTGTCTTTATAACACCAAAGACTGGAAAATCTTTCTAGATCCTTCAGCATCATTTCCTGCAGATCTCTCTCTTTCAGCTCCTCAGAGTGAAATCAAAGAGCTGACACTACTAATTGGTCTTCACCAAACAATCCAAAGAGATTCTCTAACACTGTGAACCAACAACAAACCACAGATCAATGAAAAACAGCCACGGTTCCATGTAGAACCCTCCACTGTCAGTCAGCAGCTTCTTTGATCAGGTGTGGTTTATTCTCCATTCAGGTCCAACACTGTCACTCAGACCTAAGTGAGCTTTCTGTGGGGTTTTACCTTCTGTTTCTGTGCAGAGCTTTAACAACCTATACATTCATTTCTTAGGGGCATCGTGCACAGAACCTGCAGAAGAACGACTGCTTTCAAAGAACAGTCCTGAAATCAGGGAGAATACTCACTGTCTGAGCAACAGGGTAGTTACACAAGTTCAATTCACCTCTAAACAACAGACGAGCAGCTCTGTCTGTGTTTGCACCTTCAAACTGAACCACATCCCACAGTCACTACATTACACACACAGAGCTGAGGGTCATGTAACCATAGCTGAAGTTTGTGTGTTTGCAGAGCTCCTACTCCTGTTTCACTGACAGTTTCAGGGTCACAGTTACACTTTCTGTATTATAACATGACAACAAAATCCAGTGGATACAGGGGAGTTTGGGGAAAGGGCCAACAGGGGGCAGTGGCCCTGTTATACTGGATGCGTGATTGATGCAATCACCAACAAGCACCTGCCAGCTCAGACCAGAAGCATAATCAAAGCTAAATGTTGTGAAACTACCACAAAGAAATGATGGTGAAGCCAAGAGAACTGCAACATGTAGAGATCTGAGCTGGCTGAAGAAAACCACCTGCACAGCTCCATTCACCTTAGTGCTAACAGACTGCACCAGGTAGGACAGAGTCACAGGATCATCAAACTCAATCCTCCTAACTCGGGCTCAATTTGAAAAAAGTGATCTGTATGAGATGAAAACGTCATTTCATCTGTGTTCAAACCTCTACACACAGAGCTCAAAGAAATCAGTAAAACAGGAAACACAAAGAAACAAAGTTTCAGAAAAATGCTGCCTCGAGCTAAAACTGTTGTTTCCATTAGATATGACAGAAGCCGCAATTTGTCTCCATCTGACAGCAGTTACAGCTTCGTTCTCTATTTACATCTCTCTCTCTCTTTTGCTCACCTCTGCTGGTGGTTCTTGGTCGTTCTTCCATGATGCATCAGATCCCTTTAAACTGGAAGAAAAACATTTTCACTACAACATACTGGCAAGCTTTGATCACAGATCACTGGCAATCCATCACATCAGAGGTGACAACTAATCAACAAATAAACCAAACATCTTATTATATTGGTCTAACTTGAACATACTCTGTGCTATCTGTGTGTGTGTATTTACTTACAGTCTAAGCTGTTGTGTGAGGATGTATCCTGTGTACTCTTTGATGGCTGGTGTATAATAAACAGTCGTTCCTTCTATCAGCCCCTTGGTGTTTAACTGCTCCACGGAGTTCATACGTACAATGTACAGCGGACTGGACACTGGACCAAACACCTCAAACACCTGAGACACACAAACAATACCACATTATTACTGAGTGGAAACCAAATGGACAAAAGCAGAGGCAGTCTAACACACAGCCAGGTCTCTGCTGGTCCACCCACCTTGCCCACAGCCTCTCTATTAGACTTAAAGATGATGCTGTCATCAGTCAGGGGGGGAGTGTCTTTCAGAGACTGAATGATAACTGCAGAGACAGAGAGAGCAGTTAAAGACAGGGCTGACGAAATGTCTCCACTCACGCGGGGAAAAAAATGGTTTTACAGTTCTTTAGAAATCAGGCAGCAAAAGTTGAGCTCTTACTTCAGTGTGTTGTTTAGTGTGTGTGTGTGTGTGTGTGTGTGTGTGTGTGAGAGTGTGTTTACCAAGCTGCTGTATAATACTGGAGACTGTTCCTATAGGCTGCAGTTCTGCATCCTCTGGTAATGATATACACAACTCCTCCACTGCTGGCAGCTCCTACACACAAATATGAGCTTTTATCCTGTGGTCTGATGGTGTTAACAGTGAATCTGCTCAGAAAGGTTAAAGATGTTCTTCATCAGGAAAACCAACAAGACAGTGGGGCCAATAAAAGTGTATGATAAGTCTGGTAAGATGCTTCTGCATTGTGTAGTGAGTTGTGGTGATAGCGCAGAAAACATGAGAACTGAACATTGTCCTCACACAACCACGGCCCCCACCTCCGACCCCAGTTTCAAAACCTCATCCAATCTACACGAATCAAACTGACGACCTATTCTGGACTCAAAACAGAGAGTTTCACGAAAAGCTGACAAGTTTGCATCAGTGTTTCACTCATAATTTTACCAGCTGTGATTGTATTTTATTCACACAAAGTTCTTGTTGGCTCTTTGTTTTTTAGACATTTAACATTTGACTTTTTTGAGGCGGTTTTTGTTATGTGAAGACTGACTCTTAAGTAATGTACTGAAAACAGTATTGAAAAACTGCAAATGTGACACATCATGACACCTGTAGGAAAAAAAAATCTTCAGCTTTACTAATAATGACTAATATGTTTGGTAAATCTTTACAGTTAGGCAAGTATCAATAATGTGTGTACAGAATACTTTGTCAAATGATTTATAAATCTAATTCTAAATCTTTTGCACATCTGACTATGAAACAGGCCTTATGTTACAGATGTTACTGATCCACAGCAGTTCATTTATACAATCCACTGATTAGACCCATATTATCGTCTGACCCTCTGTTCTGTACAACACAGAGGAAACAGACACAAACTAACCTCGAGCAGGACTTCATCTCTGGTTTTGATGGGGGCTGGTTGGCTGAAACCCTCATCATCGTCATCATCCCCAAATACCAGGGCAGAGGGAGAGGAGGAGGATGAGGAAGAAGAGGACGATGAGGAGGAAGAGGAAGAACTGTCACTGATTAAAAGAGAAGAAGAGCATCAGAGTTAGAGATTTGTTTCCTTTCTGCTTCCTGTTTGTGACTTTTCAGGCATCAGCTACAAAGACAACTACTGGTGCAAAATATTTGTAACCACCAAGTTTGGGTTAAAAACAACAATAATAAGCCTTTTGTCAAATTGTTGTGTGTGTGTGTGTGTGTAAATACCTGTCTGAATCCTCTGAGTCATCATCATCATCATCATCATCACCATCACAGTCCTCTGTCTTACATACAGTGTTTACAGAAAGCTTTGCTGCCGTAGCTGAATGTTCAGCCCCCATTTCCTCTGGATGTGTTTGTGTATTTGATGACACATCTGCATTTTCAGGGACAACAATGAGACTTTCTGGCTGTGTAGTCACAGACAGCTCCATGGCCTCGTCCTCCTGATGTGTCGGTAACATCTGTCCATTTTCCTTAGATAATTCTTCATCCATCTGAAATGTTATGCACATTTTAAACCCTTTTAAACGGTAGGTGTTCCATAGTAAGTAGCCTTTTACACTTTAATGGAGGTTTGTAGGAATACAAAGCTTGCATCTGAGTAACATGATCCAGATCCTGCTAGACCCACTAGTGATGCTCATCTATAAATAATAGCAAAGTAGAGCTGACACAAATGGTTAGTTCAAGCAAAGATGCCAAATAATTTGCAGGTTTTATCTTCTAAAATGTTAATATCTTCTGAGTCTTATCTTGGGCTCTGGAAAATTGTGATAGAAATCCCAACAATTAATCTATTAATAATTGTTAGAACAATCAATAATAGAAATGATAAATAGCTGCACTGCTAAACTATAATTCATTTCATGGTGCACTGTTTGGTTATGCAAACACCTAAACGTGACTTGATACAAAATATAATGCTGAGGAACGAGCAGATAACACGGTAAATACAGTATGAAATAAAACACAGGAACAAACTGATTTAAATATATGTATTAAACCACCATTTACACAACCTGCCATAACTGCCATCATCCACTGCCTGCAAAACTATGTCACCACTGAAAGCCATTTCTGAACAACATCACAAAAACCAGCGAAGTCGACAGACAAGTCAGAGAAAAGTACGGTAAACTAAAACAACACAAACACAGAATATTGTGTTATCAAAACGCACACTAGCGTCAGTCGGCTAATTAGCTAAGGAGCTAACCCAGGCTAAAATCGTTCAATTTAATTCACGACACGTCTTCGACAACAGCGAGCCTGAATAAACCCGGAGACCTTTCCCCCCAAAAACCAATAAACACGTTGTAGCGAAGCAACAGTGAGTTTGTTAAAAAAAAAATACCTGGAAGTTACTGAAGGTACAGAATCCGCGCTGCGAACAACCTCATGAAACTCGGGACCTAAGTTTCTTTCGCCAGAATGAAACCGACGACTTCCGTTACCAACCTTCAAAATACGAGCCTCGTTGTTGGCAGTGAGGGGGGGGAACACCAAAAAATTAGCACATGCTAAAATCTAAACATACTATGAGGCCTTATTCCAAGTGAAATTTTTATTGTATTGCCTGTGTAATGCATTCGGTAGCTATAGATAGGTAGTAATTTAGGTAGTAGTAGGTAGTAAGTAAGAAAATATACTTCTCATGTTATTCATATCCAAAGAAATTAGTAATTCATATCACGCTGTAAATTACTATATATTATACACTTAAAAATACAATAAAACCAAAATCTAATGAACCCCCTTTAAAAGTTTCTGCAGTACATTTACACGCAAGATTATTCATGTATTTTATTTTGAAGGCAAATGGTTTAATTCCGGTAGTAATCTTTTCTGTCTGTGAACTTGACGCCGATAAATCTCGATGCTAGCATCCTGAATTAACATCCTCCCATGCTGCTAAGCAAGTCCACAACACGTGGGGTTATGTTTTTCCGGGTATGCGCAAGGCTGTCGCGCAGTCGAAAGCAAATGGCGAGAGAAACACACACACACACAACAAACAAACAAACTTTAAAGGCTTTAGGCACTAAAAGTATATTGATAATGCTTTGGAAAATTAAATCTAAGTCAGGTCAGTATTTACTGTGACCATGCTTTACCTTTAAAACAGCACCAGTTCTCCTCTGTACACTTACACACAGTTTTTCAGGTACTTGTCAGGTGAGTTGTTCCAGCGTCTTGGAAAACTTGCCACAGTTCTGTGGATTTTATCTGTCTCAGTGTCTTCTGTCCCTTTGTGTGATCCCCGGCTGACTCCATGATGTGGAGATCAGGGCTTTATGGGCTCTTTGTCTCTGAAGATAGTTCTTCACAGTTCTGTTTGGGCTCACTGTCTCGCTGAAGAATTAATCTGGGACCGATCAGATGCCTTCTGATGGGACTGACGGTGGACAAGAATCTAAATATGTGTGTGAAAGTGTGTGTATATGCACACTCTCAGATGGCAGTTTATTAGGAACACCCAGCTAAAGCTAATGCAGTCTAATAATAACAGTTTTGTTATAAATCCTCCCTTCATGACAGATAGAGTGTTCAGTTTGTGTAGAACATGTTTGTCGAAACAGCTTTGTGGTCATTTTGGAGGCTGCACGCTCTGGTGCTGTTGGATTGTATTGCATTATAAGATCAGGTGTTTCCATTATTTTGTCCAGCCCATTTATATAAATGATTCAAACCCCTCTCTGTATAATGCAATACAGTTCAACATCAAAATGTCAGTGGAATAGGACACGTTTGTGTTTTCAGCAGTTTGACTTTTGAAATGAACAATATTTGGATATTCATAAAATCAGAATTTTTCAATGAGGAGGAAGGAGTGGGTGTAGTTTGCAGAATTTCTTAAGAGGTTGAACTTTGAATTGAACTTTTTTGTAACAAAACAAACAGAAAAAGCACAAATTATTACATTACACAAATTATTATTCAAAGCAGAGTATTAATGTTTGGAGTGGGTCTTTAATCAAAAATGGCCAAAACTGTCTTTTCAAGCACACAATTCATTTTAGAAACCAGCTAGAGTTTATCAACTGTGACCAGTAGGTGGCAGCAAAGCCCTGTTCAATTATTCTAGGCTACGCTGACAAGACCTGTGGGTTAAAGTGAAATGAAAAAGTTTTAAATCTTTTCAGAAAATACAACAATTTGTTCTGAACTAACATTATGTGATATTTGAGATCAAATAGTTTATAGCTGCTTAAGCTCAGGAACCATTAAGCATGAAAAGCCCAATTCAGGTGTTTAGGTAATCCTGCACTAAAAGGATCAACAGGATTCAATTTTATGCAATTTTCCCAGAATACACAATCAGAGTTCCTCTTCAAATGTAACGTACCAATAATGGAACTATTTCACAGACTGTGGAAATCAAACATCATTCCACAGGTTAGGTGGGAACAGTTCAGAAAGAGGGGAAATCAACACTGTACGCTGAAGGATTCTGGGATGTGTGTGTGTGTCTGTGTGTACTTCTGTATGGTTGAGCATATGTCATAATCCAAGCAACGTGTTAAAACCTTTTGTTTTTGCATGTTTTCTGCTGAACAGCCAAGCTGCGGTCGACTGCTGTTAAAATGTCTCGGTTTTCAAACTGTCCTTTCATGGCCTTTACTTGGCTGAATGTCAGCACAGGCCTCTGCTGCAGAAGTTTAAAATCCTGTGTGGAAATGACATTTCTAATTATACTAATGTCTATTACATTAGTATAATGTGTCAAAAATACAAAAACAGTTTCCTGTGCAAGTACGTTTCCAAATTCGGGACAGTCTTTCAGAATCCAGGTTTTGCAGTTTCTTACCTGGCAGCAGGGTCAAATAAATACAACATAAAATCAGCTGATGCTGGCCCCTGAATGGCCATATTGTTACTGAGCTAATCAACTGGCACTGGCTGCGTGCCACTGTTTCAGCAATGTTCTAAGCCAACTCTCACATCAAACACACTTTTCAAGCACCTCAACGCAGGGCACCAATCAGCGATGCCTTTGAGGACAAAATCACATAAATGGCCCCGGTCACCAGTTCTATGCCAGCACTGAGAATAATTGTGCAAGAATCCCAGTAGCATTCATATTTGCATGCACCCAAGGAGTTGAGAAATGTGCTATTGTTGTTGGTGTGGATGATTCACCTCACCAGAATGCTAGAATTGTACTGGCGTCTCAATTCAAGTGGATGGGAAGTGGAACACCAATATGTCTCACTGAGACACTGCCTCTGTGTCCTATGATATTTCCTTTGATAACATTGTATTGGTCAGGCCTTTAATACTGATTCTCATTGTTTCACAGGACAAAATAGAAGCAGGCATCATAGCAGAGCAATTCCTAATGTGCACACTCAAAGAAAACCTTGAAAACCTTTGTTTTGCTGCATGAAAAAAAAACCAAAACAACAAAGCTCATTTATCCCGGTGACTCAAGAGGCTGTGGAACATATTCCACATACTTACTCATGGTTCTAAGTGTGTGGTGCCACTGAGCACCGTCTGACACCTGCTCACTTCATCCCACCTGTTTGGCTCAGGGTTTCCCAGCTGTCCACACTGGAGACAGAACAAGAAAAAAAAAGAAAGAACTACAAAATAAATAAATAAATAAATAAATGAATGCAACTAAACAAGGTCACTCTCATATTGTTTTACATTTTGAGGAATGTAACTGCTGGAGGTCATAGTTTATTATTAGATACACCTACAGAGCCTTCTGTGCTCCAGTGGTTAATGCAGCTGTTATGAATAAATAATCACTTTAATAATACAGCCAATGATTCACAGAGTACTTACTGGTTTGTACAGGTACTTAAATGTATGTACAATGGAAGAAAAGAAGACATGGAACAGTGAAGGAAGCCAGTTGACAGAAAGGAGAAATCAGTCATCCTCTAAGTGTTTTTGTAAAACCTGGGCCCAGTGCTGGTAATAATACTGACTCAATATTTGATGTTACAGCTCACATACGTGGTTCTCACTGTCTGATTAAATTGAATAATAATGACTTGGTTCCTGATGAAACATTGAACATTAGCAAACAAGCACTCTAAGTGGACGTACGTACTTTGACGTGGACAAAAAGCCCAGATGGATTACATTCCACTTGCTGTTGCTGGTTATCATATAGGAAAACAGGACGCAGGTTTAAAACTTGGGCTCCACCAATTTTCTTTTTAACTTTCCCATCTAAGTCCTGATCACAGACATGTGCATTTTCTTACTGTTTAACACTGTGGAAATGATGTGCTTGATTGTATTTCAGTTTTTGTCTAAACACTTGAAATGTTTCCACTGGATGGACAGCTGTGAAATCAGGCACACGCTGTCCCTCCACACAGATCTGACGTGTTTTTGTTTCTTCTCTGGAAGCCTGAGTGGACGTTCAGGCCACATGCTTCTGGTACACAATGATTTTTTTCCACTAAGTCTGTTTCCATTTTGTTATTATCGATACACCAACTGCTCCACCTCAGCCAAATGTGAAAACATCTTAGTGAAATTTAGACTTTTTTCAAATTTCTCTTGACAACTTGATGTTACCATTTCGTTTAAGGCAATACTGTGTCTGAGGGTTGTGCTAAAAACAACAAGTCCTTCAACAACAACAACCACATTTGTCTCTTTCCTCTGATGTGACCCATAGAAATGTACCAGTGGCAGGCATACCAGACCGTCATTGCCATGGCAACAGTAATAAACATATGGTTAAGGTCATGGAACAATCAGAGTTTGGTTAGGTTTAGGCACAAAAACAACTTGATTAGGCTTAGAAAAGTTTGGGGTAAAATAAGTACTTCTGTAAGGCTAGAGGACCTTTGTTGTCATGGTTACAATAATAAACATGTGATATCTGTTTATACATTAGACAGTATCTCCTGCAGGTTATTCATAGTGGTACCCTGGGTTCTACATGCAAAAAGTCGGTAAATCACAGTGTGAAGTGGGTGTGAATGTTGGATGATCATTTTCAGAAATGCTCACACATGGTTGGACGTAGCCCCCGAGGTTTCAGTAGCTGTCCAAGCTCCAGCAGGTCTGATGACGGATACAACTGTAGTGTAGCTTCACATGATGTGGCTAAGAAGACCTTTTTACATGTGCTTAAATTATTTCTGCTAAAGTGAAAAAGTCATTGTTTGTGGAAAAAATAACGTTTTATGTCATTTGCCTGCCATTGAAATGGTGAAATATCTCAGTAAGATAACGTATGAGCTTAATAAGTCACCACTCTACACGGCTTCTATAAGCTTAGCCTGCTCTTTAAGCCAAACTGACAATTTGAACCTGCAAACTTCAGATTGTTGTATAATATGTTGTTACAAATGCCAGTTTGAGCACCAGAGTCCAGATGTTTCAGAAAATTTATGTGGTCTGACCAGCACCAGTGTTTCTTGTTTGGGTTGGATGTTCCAACATGGCTGGAAATTTTATCTGTAGACTTCCAAAACCTCAGAATGGGCTGGGGGTATCTTGGGTCTATTTGGTGAAGAAGGAGCTGAGTTTACTATGTTTTTTTACCTGTGCAAACAGTAGAATGAATGAAATGTTGGATTCAAGTAGAAACTGCAGCTTCTTCACCTTAAAAGGAGGACAGGAAACCTTGGTAAGTCAAACACAGCAGTGTACACTGCTTTTGTTCTTGTCTCTACCTCTTTTGTTATTCATCACAGCTGTTGATTTACCTTTACCACTCGTTGGCTGAGTGGATACACATCTTTGCTCCCAAGTGGTCACGTAACACAGAAGTGGAAAGAAATTCTTAATAGGATTCACAGCAAAACAGGGCTGGACTGGAATGGATGGATCTGTGGAATGGATGGATCTGTGGAATGGATGGATGGATGGATGGAAAGTTAAAAAAAGATGTGCATTCACTGAGCACTATTTGTGTTTTGCCAGCAAACAGGGAATTGAACTTGCGCCTCTGAGGGGCAACAGGATGTGTTTGCTGGTCATAAAGGCAGCAGGTGTTTTTCTGGCATTGTCTTTCTCTCTCTCACACACACAGAGCAGGTGTTGTTTGTCAGTGAGTTGTCTTTTTAATGGTGCCAGTGTCACTCATTGTGTCACACACGACAAAACCCTGTAAACAGCATTCCATACATGTACAAACACACAGTCACACAAACAAATTGACTGCATCTCCACTGTGACACCTCCATATGTCAGAAGGAATTCCTTGAATTCCTGGATTTTTTTTTCCTGTGTCACTTCCTCATTTCCTCCCATGGGTGACAAGCTTCATCTGTTTTTGAGCTTTAAAGGAAAAAGTCACTCTAAAACAACTAAAAGGACAAGACTGGCATTGTTTGAACACTGTCTGCCTCTCTCATTATTATACATTATTATACAATTATTATAAATAATATTAATAAACTGGACTGGTGCTGCATACTTTATTCTGGTCTAAACAAGCAAGACATCCAAAAACTACAGCCTCTACAAAAAGCTGCTGCCAGATTTTTAACACGTTCTACGAGAAACAACCACATCACACCAATCCTCTCTGCCCTTCACTGGTTACCTGTGAGGATCCATCCAGAATTGTTCCAGAGCAAGACACTGTACGAGGAGTGATTGATAAGTTCATGGTCTGAAGTAGAAGGAGTCCATTTTAGAAAACCTAGCACAACGTCTCCTCCTACATTCATGCACTTGTGTGCTCCTGGAGCATATGGATCCCTTCTTGTAGCAGTCATTGTCTTTGACCTCCAGGAAGTGGTTCACAGCACTTTCTGCATAACCACTCAAAGAGTTGAACTGTACCTGCATGAAACAAGAGCTGTATGTCCTTCTATGTTAGGCCACAGTGACTCTGACTGGACTGACTGTCTAATGGCCACATTGATAGTGGAGCTCCATGGCTCAGAGGAATAAGATGAATCAGGACACACACACACACACACGCACACACACACACACACACACACACACACACACACACACACACACACACACACACA
>JBBMJY010000020.1:25168443-25181720 GCA_037833715.1 Toxotes lorentzi
GTGTGTGTGTGTGTGTGTGTGTTTGTGTGTGTGTGTGTGTGTGTGTGTGTGTGTGTGTGTGTGTGTGTGTGTGTGTGAAAGAGAGAAAGAGAGGAGAGAGAGCCATAGTTCTTCTTCTTCTTGTTTTTTCTTCTTCTGTATGTGGTAATATCTCAGTAGGATGGTGAATGTTTCTGTATTTTATTTTTCAGAGGTAGTAAAACAACTCACATTCAACATTCTCACCCACACTAACCTGCTAACTTTCCCTCTGTGTCTCAGCACACATGGTGCAAAAGTCAGTGAAAAAGCAGTGAGTCAGTGATGACAGTGATGCCTTTGTATGTAATGTATGTATGTATGGAACAACACTGGACCTAATGGCACCTCCTCTGCAAGCAAACACTCATAATACAAGACTGTCCTTTATTGTTAAACTCCTGCGTAGGTCTGTTCTTCCAACAAGTCACTTCAAACACAAGCTATGTTTACATTTGTGTGACATGGACATCTTGTGGCCATCTGAATAATTATCATTGTCTCTGAGAAGCAGAGGCTAAAGCTGTGTGATGTTGTGTTATAATGTAACGGCTGGTAAAATCATTTGTTAGGTCCAAGGGATTTAATTATAGATGCAGCAGCCACTGACAGGCCACAGAGTAAACTGAATGCATTGGTTGCCAAGAACTTACCACATGGTTAGACTGATCTGGTCTTCTTCTTCTTGGGTTGCAAACTGTGCTTTTAGCTTGGTGTGTGTTTTAGTTAATTTTATTAATAACTACCATCTTCCTCTAACTGTAACCAGGCGATTTTAGTAGCCAAACCTTAGCCATAGGACAGATCACAGAAGCATGATGATGAATTACTTGTTTAGCCATTCAGATCAGAGAACTTGTCTAATAATCCTCAGCATCAAATGGTTGAACTGATTGGCTTCCTCTCATGCCTGGATTCCCTCTCACCTCTGACCTCTCACTTAGACAGGGAGTGGAAAGCCCCACCACAAATTTTTCCTCCTTCATCTCACTTGTATCCAAACATGTCCATCACAGATCAGCTGCTAACACAGAGGTGTTGTTCACTGACATCACCTCATGGAGTTTCTATGTATTAAACATTGTTTGACAGAGAAAGATCTTCATCAGGCAAACATATACGTGCATGTCTGTGTGCAAGACGGTTATGTCTGCAGAGAGTGGACACAACAATATGAACCTCTGCAATCCACTGGAATCCAATTGAAAATACAATATTTTATTTTTTTATTTTTTTATTTTTTTGTATTCATGTCACTACAGTATGAAAAGCTTCCAGTTTTAAAAGAGATCCAAAAAGTGGAACTGGAACCCAGTGGGCTTTGCAATTCTATCCTACCTTCACTTGCATCTAAGTCTGATTTCTGTTTTGAAATCTGGCTCCTGCACAGTACATGGTACAGCTTGTTCTGTGTTTCTTCCTGACAGTTTTAGGATCCATGCTTACAGTTTGACAATTAACAGTATTGATTCCATCATTTTCTTGAAAGAAAAGAAAAAGAAAACATTTCCATTCAGACCTTCAAAATACGTGATTTATAGAAAGCCAAGAGTTTTTTCCATTTCGTGAATTTTTCACATAGCTCACACACACACACACACACACACACACACACACACACACACACACACACACACACACACACACACACACACACAAAACACCCTATTATCACCCTGCCCATTGTTGTTAGGTTCCTTTAGACTAAAAATTCCCACAGTTGGAATGGGTGGCTGAGTATACACACACACACCACACACACACACAAAATGAAAAATATTAATCACTCTCCCCACAGCCGTAAAGCCTTGGTGGACTGGAACAGTGGCCTGTGGAGTCACTTGAGTGAAATGCTTTCTAAGTGGATTGGCCTTCAGTGTGATTTCTCTTGTGTTCAGACAGCCTGTGATGAAGACGACTCTGGATAGCAATAATAGTGATCATTATTATTTGTGAATGAGTCCCTAGGATCAATGATAGACTTTGAGGAGCAGAGCTGTCAACTCATCACCACCTGGTGGTGAGTTGGATCAGATGGCAGAAGAGACTGCTGGACAAGAGCTGGCAAACCTAAATGTATTGTGAGGGTGAGCTGGGAATGTCTGGCTGAGCCCCCTGTCTGGGAGGTCTTTGACATCCACCTCCAGAAGAGCTTCTCACATATCCCAGGGGAACCTGGGGGCATGGAGTGGGCCATGTTAAAAGCATCCATTGTGGAGGCAGCTACTTGGAGTTGTGATCAGAAGGTCATCGGTGCCTGTCAAGGTGGCAACCTGAGAACCCGTTAGTGGACACCAGCAGTGAAGGAGACCTTCAAACTGAAAAACGAGGCCTTTCGGGCTTTGCTGGATCTGAGGTCTCATCAAGTAGCAAACTGGTATCAGCAGGTCAGAACAGCTGCAGCTGTTGTGGTCACAGATGCAAAAACCCAGGTGTGGGAGGAATCAGGGGAGGCTATGGAGAGGGACTTTCAGTTAGCCCCAAGGAAATTCTGGAAAACTGTCAGACAACTCAGGAAGGAAAAGCAGGCCTTAGAACAGGCTGTGTTGAAAAAGTGAGGAGAACTGCTGACTGGGGACATGATGGAGGGAGCACTATGAGGAACTCTCCTCTGCAGTATTAGGCAGATTTTAAAGAATCAGGGGAAACCTCATCCATGGCAGGCTCTCTGAGGTAGTTAAGAAGCTCCTCAGTGGCAAGGTACCAGGTGTGGATGAGATTGGCTCTGAGAGGATGAAGGCTGTCTTTAATATCATTTACAGTTTGAGGACAGTGCCTGTGGACTGGCAGACTTGGGTGGTGGTTCGCATCTTTGATAAAAGGGGGACTGGACAAGCTGTTCCAATTATCATGGTCTAACACTGCCATAAGCTCCCAGGGAAAGCTTATGGCATGGTGCAGGAAAGGGGGCCCTGACCAATTGTCTAACCTCAGATCCAAGAACAGCACTGTGGATTCCATCCTGGTCGTGGAACAGTGGACCATCTCTTCACCCCTGCAAGGTTACAGGAGGAATCATGGGAATTTTCCCATCCAGTCTATGTGTGATTCCAGTTGGTGTTGGCCTCCATCAAGGTTGTCCCTCATCAGTCATGTTTGTGATTTTCAAGGACAGGATTTTAAGTTTCAACTGGGGGAATGAGAGCTCAGATGTCCCAGGGTACCTTGGAGTAAAGCTGCTGCTCTTTTGCATCAAAAGGAGCCAGTTGAGGTGGTTTGGGCATCTGATCCTGGACTCCTTCCATTGGAGGTGTTTCCAGAGTCCAAGGTGACCTAAACTGCATCATTACCGGATGTAGTGTGTGAAGTCATAGTATTTTGGATGGTATTTGGACCGCTTGTTTGCAGTGGGACTAAATTGGTGAATAATCTCACACTCTTAGATTCTGGGTAATGCTGGCCTCACTGGTTGTTATCATGGCAATAAGTGATCATCAAACATTGTTGACCCCCTGACTTCTGAGGCACAGGCCAATCAAAACAATGCAAAACCAAATAGTAATCCCCCTTTGGTCTAATGGAAAATACGGGACACACACACGTTTTTGGTGATGTTTGCAGTCATTCAGCAAGAAAAACCAAGATTGCACACAAATATGTATGACCTTTTTCTGTCTAAGTCATATATTGTCTAATTGTCTAAAAACAAATTCTTTTTTCTCGGAATGACCCCAGCTCACTATTGCTAACTCACTCAGTTTAATCCAAACTGAATATATCCCAAGGAAAAGTCCATTCAGGCTTTTGCTCTTAGTCTGTGTGTGCGTGTGTGTGTTTATGTGTGTGTGTGTGTGTAATACTTCGGAATGCCGGCCACGCTGAAGGATTTCATATCCCCTAAATATCTGCAGTGGCCCCTCAAACACACACACTCATTCCCCAGTCTAACAGAGTCTTGGCTAAACCTGGAGATGAATAGAGACCCCCTGCATACTACAACCTTTCCACTTCACTAGTGGATGTGTATGTGTGTGTGCGCGCGCGCGTGAGCGTGTGTCAGAGTTCGGCCTACAGCCCAAGGCCTGTTCAATAACTCTGTCACTCCATCTTTCTTTTGTTCATGCCAAGTTATTTCAGCTGAACCTGCTCACACTGTGGACTTGGTTCACCTCAACACTTCTACCCATCAGGAATGTGAGTGCATAATTTGGTCCATTGTAAGTGAAATGTAATCAGTTGCAGTGACATTTTGAAGTAATAATCCCAGACATTTTCATAAAAATCAATGAGAAACACAGTATTTGCGGTTTAAGAAAAAGTGAAATGGGCTCAGAATTCACACACAAAACCACAAAGAGGTGAACTCATAAAAAAGAAAGGACTGACATTTATTTAACTCAGTGGCGTGCTGTCAGGACAAGCAGTGTTTGAGCAGTAAAAGCTAAAAATAGACATCAGCTGGAGTGATACTGAAGTGAACAGCTCTCTGTCCCATAAAGGATCTGATCTGCCTGTTTGAGTTCATCTCGTAAGTCACTGCCCTCTTGTGGCCACAGTAGGCTTTTGTTTCTGGCGGCTAGATTGACTACCAGTCGTTGCATTCTGTCTGTCTTTTTTGTGGACGTGGCCGTGCCCTGATGACGAAGGCTGGAGTTTTTCAGGCAGCATTTTTTGGATGTTTGCACATGGCTAGCTAGCTATAGCTAGTTTGTGCTTGTGCTTGTCAAACTTCTCTTGACTCAGCTTCTACTGTTCTGAGTTCAGTTGTGATCCTTAATGCAGATGCACATGAGCAGATGTATGTGGAAACAGTACTTCAGCATTAGAAAATTGCTTCAACAGTCTCCATAAGCATCAAGAGGCAGCAACAACAAGTAAACAAGCCAACCACACTGTGATTGTTCATCTCAAATCAGTCCAAGGTGTCTTACTAATCACCACATGTATAATGACAAGGAGTGTTGTGCAGCAGTTTGCACTACACTTGTAGGTGCTGCCAGGCAAGTAAGTCCTCTGGTCAGGTGAAATATGCTGTCATGGCTACTCTGCTCATTACATCTGGTGAGAGCAGGGAGTTTGGTCAGTTGTAGACCCATACTGGTCAGCTGGCATATCAGGCTGATTACAGGCTGTTAACCATTGCAGTAAAGTACTCCAGACATCATATGGTGATGTGGCACTATACCTGCAATCATATACAGCAACATTTCATCTGGCCACGCTTAAAGAGAGGTGTTGCTTTCTTAATTAAAACATGTCATGGCTGGTTGGTTAACCTGCTCCCTTACATCAAATCCCTGCAATTAAACAGCCGTCTGAGCATTTGATTGACTGTGTGGGTCTGTTGACTTTAATGTATCAGGTCACAAAGTTTCCTGCTGCTTATCCACTGTGCACTCATCTCAGTATTTGGCTGCATATAAAACAGAGCAAATAAACAGACAATCCTAAGCGAGGAAGATTCTGTGTGTACCTGCAGACCCTCTGATTTCAAAGCTTGCAGACATGTAGGCCAGCTGCTGCTGAGGCTTTGCTTCCAGCTGTAATAGCACTGCAGCTTTGCCAAATGTAACTCACATTACACTCAGAGTCATAACTGTATCCTTATAAGCACCAACAGACCACTGTGATATTTGTATTTGGTTAACTGAGTGCTCTAAGGATCATTTATGATAATAAATGAAATAGAGCAGAAACGGTCCTGTTCTATGTTAATCTGTATGAACACTATAAATAAGGTTTTACTGTATGTCCTTCATGTAAAACACCCAAATAAATTAGAAAACCTGGAAGATATGAAAAATTAGCATGTTTATCATAAGTTATGAATGAATTCTGACATCATTTCTATAAGTAGTTCTGACGAAAACAGATTTTAATGTGTTTATATTATTGTGTATATTAATGTGTTATATTTTAACAGTGAGTGTGTCATTTTGGAAGCAATGGCCTTATTCCTGGGATCTGCATAACAAGATGAATGTAAGCAAAGAGCCAGCTGAAGTCTGAGAGTTCAGTGTTTCCATCTCCAGATCTGACACACCACCAGTGTCAATGACCTGCTGTGCAACAACACACAACTGTCCCTGCAGGGTCCAACCTTCTTCATGTAGCTGTGAAGTCCTGAACACGAGTGTTATAATGTCTGTGTTGATGTGTGTCTCATGGACACGATGCAGTCTGAAATCAGGCTAAATATGAAGTCAAACTCCAGACGAGGTTATTGTACTGGAAAGATAAGTGTAGAACAGCAGAATTAACCTGACTGCATACCTGAGCAGATTATGAGACCGAGAGCATTAGTGCACTGGGACTTTGCACAAAAAAAAAAAAAAAAAAAAAAAAAAAAAAGACATGTCCGGTGGATGCTGGGCTGACCGCTTCTCTTTTTCTCCACTTAATGCTTCCACTCACATGTTAAGTAGCGCGGAGCAGTGTGAAGTTATAAAAAAGAAAAAAATACATGACTTCCTTCAGACATTTCGCAATAAAACTACGTGGAGTTTCCATAACATTTGGGACATCTACAGCGGAACGTGCTACAGAGTCGTAAAACATTTAAAGTAAAGTGTAATACAGCTGTGTTTGGAACAAAACAGGAAACAATTTGTTCTGTACACAAAAGTATGTTAATATACATGTAACAGTGAAAGACATTCAAGCAAAGAACAGAGGTGTTACTGTGATGAGCACCGTTTATTTACTGTTCTGTGGAACCAGATGTTTAAAGGTTAATGTGAGACTGATATCTTTGAGAAAGAGTCACCAGATCTTACGGTTCATGCCCACCAGAAAGTAATAATGAAATAATTCATAAAATTGTGATATTTAAATTAAAAAAAAAAAAGTGAATGTCTGATTCTTTTCATTAGTGTCTGAATGAGTGAGTAAAGAGGTGAAGGGGCTGTTACCAGCGCCTTTGATGTAATTCCCATCAGCTGGCGATAGAGGCCAATAGAAAATATCGATCACTCAGAGCATGACTCTTTTCATAGGTGCCCCTTCAGAGAAGTTGTGGGCTTTTATTTTGAAGGCGGGCAGCCCGTTTTCCTGTCATTTTGCGCCTTAACGGGTGTAATTGACGCAGTAAGACTCCTCTGACCGGATTTATCTGTTTCCATATGACCGGGCTTACTTTCACAGCGGGGTTCATACTGGAATACTGGACCTTGACAGAGAGACAAAGAAGAGCGAGAAAGACAGAGAGACAGAGAGACACACAGAGAGAGAGACTAAATGAAACAGTGTAATCAGCGGCAGAAGAAGAGGGCAGCGCAGACACTGGGGAGGGTTTTTTAAATACCCATTTCTATGCTTCTCGGATCATAAACACTTGAGGACTTTATAAACATGCACCTACTGGGAATATCTCTTCTATTGGCTTATCTTCTCTACTCCAACCTCGCCATCGACTTCAGCTACAGCGACTATCCTGATTATTACGAGCAGGAGCGGGTGGACGAGCCGGTAAGTTTAAGAATGACCACAACTTTTTAAAAGTGAACATGGATGTGTCTCTGTGTATGTGTGTGTCTGTGTGTGTCCGTATGCTCACAGCACAAGTATGCATGTGCTTTAATATTTCACCTGATCCTGTCAGAGAGGGGGTCCAGGGGCCACAAGGGTCCATCATGTGGTTTGATACAGTCATTTGAATAAAGGCTGTAAAGACCATTTATAACCTTGGTATGAGGCACCTAAACCAGAGTGCTCTCACTGTGAGTAATTCATAATTTATTGAAGGGGCGCTACAAATAGTTTACACATGAATTTAAGTTTTGTCATCATGTGGAAAAGTAACCGATGATATCAGGATCAGCACATCTCAGATTCTTTTTTTTTGTGATCTGGAGGTTTGGAGGTTTAAGAGAAAGGCTGGTGGGTTTAATGAAAGATACCACTGACTGTGCTTCACCTTTATTTGGGACTAAAAGTATTAGCTGCTTCAATTTTGACAATTTTTTTTTTACGCTGAAACTCTGGAATACTCCTTTAGTTTGGGTAAAGCTGGAAAAACAGACCACAGACACAGACCTGTGGCTTCATCAGTGTGTTAAAGCTGCAGCTGTTGAATAGAATAGTTATGCCTCCACAGGATAGTGAGGTTTTTTAACATCAGTGTGCTTTACTCTGAATCATTAACATTTATGAACCAAAAAAAAACTTGGATGCTTATCCTCAGGAAATGTGCCTGTATCCCCTTGACATGTACATATATCCAGGGAAAACACACCAATGTGACCAGAACTTTATTGACTTTATTGACCCAGAGCCTGCCTACAGAAGGAGCATGTTCACCCAGATAATTCAGACAAATCCCCAGAAACACCCAGAACAAATGGCCATATCCTTTGGACACGAAGAGTAACTATACGTCACCAAACTGTTCTCACAGGGTCTGAATAAATACATAATCAAATACATAAATTAATAAAACATATCCCATTATCTACCCCTCACTCAGTTTTACCAATTATCTCAATTCACTTCCTAAGTTTTATTCCCCGGTGTGTGTGTGTATGTGTGTGTTTGTGGTGGTTTGGGGGTGGGGGTGGGGGGTCGGCTTTGAAAAAGTGAAAACAAAAGCCCCGTCAGTAACGGTCAGCGCTCAGAACGAGAAGCCAAAGCCAGATCTGTTTGAGTGTATTTTCCTAACTGATTGTAATCATCTGTTCTGGTGCGCAGGATATCATTAAAGGTTTAGCCTGAGCTTTTTCAGCTGAGCCTCTGGATCTAAGAGGTCAAACAGGGTTTTCATGTATCGTGTTTTAAACTAGGTGTTTACTGTTCCACACAAAGAAGGTAACGCTGATGTTAACTGTCTTTTGTTTCAGTGCTTATTATCCATCTGTCAGGTGCTGTAATAGCGGCTGGATTGATACACCATTGAAACACACTTTCCTTTAATGTTATGCCAGCGCAGTTGATTTGAATTGAAGTGAATTAACAGAGAGACTGGATGAGAGAGGAAGGGAAACGGTGAGAGAGAGCAGTGAACGTTTTCCAAGGGGGAGGATTAGCCAGAGAAAAGAGCCAATGAAGACAAGTGTCAGATAGGTCAAATGTGTGTGTGTGTGTGGCTTCCAGAGACTCAGGAGTCGAGTAAGGGGGGGACGGGGTAAGTGCTAAGTAGTATCATGCAGCCATTTGATCATAGTAGACTCTGAGCTGTGATGATGAGCTTCTCTCTCAGCTCCTGTCTTCAGCCTTTAAAGCCCTCCCAGTCATTCTGTGGAATTTAAATAACACCTGCTCATCTCTGCTGTCAGGTATCTAAGGATTTACCTTTGGAGATAATGCAGAAGACAATCATTTCAATTCACATCAGCAACATCAGCTTAAAGACTCCTCAACCTTCCTTAAACTAATTCTATAACTAAAACACAGAGATTGACAGGTGATACATGAAAGTATTCAGACTCCTTCACTTTTGCACATTTTATTATGTTCATATTTTATTGTGTATGTAGATTTAATTTGAAATGGATAAAACATTTGGACATTTTGCTCATCAATCTACACTCAACAACCCATGATGTCAAAGTGAAAACATGTTTTCCTGGGTCTCTCAAGGGTTCTGAATAAAATCTGAAGCCAGGTGGTGACCAGGATTATTCCCCAGGAAGGACCCTGCTACCTGTCCAGTGTGAGTGAGGACAGGCTCCAGCCCTCAGTCAGAGTGGTTCACTTGTGATTTGATAAACATTTATTGTGTTAGCGTCTCGTCATGAGGTTGGTCGGTTGGTCGTTTAGTCAATTCATCCATCTACCACTTTGGTCCAGTGTAAAATATCTTCTCAGCTACTTAACAGATTGCCATGGACTTTGAAATTTATCTTCATAGTCCCTAGAGGATAATTCCTAATAATTAGCAAGTGTCCCTACTGGGGCAAAATGTATGCGATGGCTATTATAATCTTTAGTTGCTGCTTGTGGGGCTTTACGGGGACTTGTCAGATGTATATCTATTGCGAAATGCTCTACAAAGCTCGTACGTGGTTCAGCCTGGATCTTCGCCGGCTTATTTGACATACTACATTTGGCTTGTTGCGGAGGAAAAATCCCCAGTCAGTCTCTCCAGCGAACCCTGTTGTGTGCTATTTGTCTTCACAACCTTCCCAGCAGTCCCTCTTTGTTTTTTTTATCTCTCCTCCATGTTTTCATTGGCTTTCTGTATCTAGTTTTCCTTTTGACCTGCAAGATCTGAACATTTTTTTTGCTTCGGGGCTTTTCTGAGGGTGAGCCCTGTCAACCCACCAATCCTTCAACAAATAGGATTTCAAAATAACAGTGTTAGTGGGTAATAATAGTCCTTTACAGAGACCCCTGCCTGGTGTAACTGATGAAAGGACTTTTACCACACATGACAATATAATAAGATCCAAAATGTTTAGACAAACACAACAAAGTACTTAAATGTTAATTTGCTCATATGTGTTGTTACTGGCAACTTGCTGGCTATTATGTATGATAGATGCCAGGGATCTGAAATTACAAGGATCTTTGAAATGTGCAGTTCTCATTGAGGTTTTATAGAAAAAGTGTCAAGTTTGTGTTCAAATTTTCTTCCATTCAGAAGAATATTTCTAAAGTCTTACATTCACCCTCTCTTCCTTTCTGAACTTTTCATTGCATTCTGACCCAACGTGGACAAATTTACAGCTATATTAACAAAACTAGCATATATACAGCACTTGTGTGGTTGCTTTTTTGTACTTGCATACCTGCTCATCACATCTTCAAAATATGGTGGCTTTCAGTCTCTCTGTGTGTTTTGGACGGACGTGGAAATGGACTGGCTCGGTGGTTGTGCAAATAAGTAAGTCAGTCGTCAACAAAAAGCTGCATGTAGTCAGCCTGATTGCGGACTGTGCTTTGATTTTCCCCCACTTTTCTGAGGCCTCTTTGTGTCCCAGACACATGTAGTCAGATTTTGCTGCTAGGCAGAACTAACTGCCAACTATTCATCAGCAAACGCTCTGATTGGCTAAGCAACGATCAACACATAAGGCGGCCTGGGATCAGATTTGGTGAACGGCTACAGTAAACATGGCTGTGGGATCAGTAAGACGCCAGTCAGCACACCTCTGTGCAGCCTGACAGCAGCAACACTGCCACTCCCTCACTCTCACTCTCCCAGCCACCGCTAGTTAACTGTTAGCTGTTAGCCTGCACTCTGCAGCTAAAACACTAGAGGTACCTAAAACTGTCAAAGCTGCTGACAAACTGCTTAACTCACTGTTTCCAACACAAGTTTGTTAACTCTGTTTCACCCTCCCACAGACTACTCTGGTAGCAGTGGGCTGCCTAGTGGTTATCCAGTTTAAACTTATTCTTGCCTATAAACAAAATGATGCACTGCATTCCCAGAGAGCTTTACTTTGATTTCATATGTCTATAAAACATTATCCCAGAAAGACTGTGGCTTATCTATGCCCTACTTGGTTCAGTGTGCAGTGTAGACTATGGGCCGCTGAGAAGGTTCTTGAGAAGATTCTTCTCAGAAGAGGTTAAAAGCTCTTGTACAACACGCAAAGTCGGCACAGTGTGTGCCAACTTCTGGGGAGGTTGTGGAGACATTCTGGGTTTTATAATATACCTTGGCAACCTGGCGGTGATGTTCACTACAGTGTCCATCCAAAAAAAATAAAAACAATCTGTCAAATTCTTTTTCTGTATTTAAAACCTTACCAACTCAACTGTGATAGGACTAGGAATTAGAAAAACATACAAAATGAATCTATTATGGGTAATATCTTTACAAACAAATGGACATGGATGAGCTCTGTGGGGTTTTGGAATTATAAACAGTTTAAATGTTAGATAAAATGAGTATAAAAACACAGGAAGAAATGGCTTAAACAGCAAAATAAGTTTTAAAATCCATCAGTGATGCAGCCAGAGAGAGAAGAGAACACTAACGAAAACATTAACGTATAAGTCACCCGTGTTTGACATCACTTTAACAGAGACGAAGCAATGTTACACATTCCATGTCAGGAAAGGGCTTAACTTTCCTCCTTTGTGCTGGAAAGACAGAATCCAGTTCAGGTCATCAAAGCGTTCTCGCTGAAAACAGCTGGCTGATGATGGTGGTTACGGGGTTAGCGAGAGCGATGAGACTGAACTAAAGAGTAAAGTTGCAGGTTGTAAAACCAGGGCTGAGGGGAACGCTAGAGTTGGATGATATCTCTGTGCCAGTCAGTTGTAACAAGCACCAACTTAGAAACTACAGTCATTTGATCCATTTGTGCATATAAAAAACTGTTTGGACGAGCTTTACTGGAAGGTTTCCCAAAAATATATTGGCAAATGTAAATGATTTATATATGAACACATTGTTTTGGAGGCAACATTGGATATTTCCAACCATTCTCCAAAGCACATCGCTTTTTTTTATTGAATGCATTTTCTTCTTCATCAGCCTTTGGTTATTTCAGTGTGCTTCCACAATTTACTACTTGCTGATATTTACACATGACGTGAATGAAACACTGCAGGTTTGAAAATTGGTTTGCAGTAATGAAAAGTGCACAGGATTGGTGGTAAATGGGTAAAAATAGAAAGGAAGTCTTGCGTGTCCTGTTATTTCCATCAGTTTTTCCTTGACTAATACAGTGATCAGTGGATGTCTGAAATCAGAACTTTCCAAAAAGAGGCTGGAGCTGTCTGTGTTAACATGCCAAGCTTTTTACATAACAAAGTGTTACTATTCAGAAACAGATTTAGGACGTATTTCCTACTGAGCTCATTAAAAAGACATTTTGGTTCTCTTGTTTCTACATTTACAGACGTGTGTTCACTCTGAGTGTTCGATTTTCCATCTGAGTGCACAGAAACAGCGTAAGTTATGTTTCAGGGATGAACTTTTACTTCTGCTGTTCCCCTCCAGGAAACCTTGATAAAAACTCTGGCCAAGCTTGGATGAAAAACCTTCCTCCAAGTCAAATGTTGCTGTTATCTTTGAAATCCAATGATGGTTTAAAGTGATAATGGTTTGTAGCAGGGCACCGCAGCTCGCCAAAAAGCTACAACCTTCATGTAATCTGTAGATGACCCTGAACTCTGAAATTGACAGATGAATGTGGTGAAATACCTGTCACAACGCCAGCATCTCTCTCCTCTGTCTCAATGTCTCCCTCCTGCTCTCTGCGGGCTTATGTTGCTACATCACTCTTCATGGTGTAGATGACTAACAATAGAGCAATATCGGTGCTCCTTCTCTCTTTCTTTAGCCAAACTCACACACACACACACACACACACACACACACACACACACACACACACACACACACACACACACACACACCTATATGT
>JBBMJY010000020.1:25189951-25217662 GCA_037833715.1 Toxotes lorentzi
CACACACACACACACACACACACACACACACACACACACACACACACACACACACACACACACACACAGAGGAAAAAGACAGACAGAACTGGGCTTAATATTTAGAAACAAATAGCTTCTCCGTGGCAGCAGCACTTATTTCCTCTGCTGATCATATTACTCACATCTTTTATTCCTTCATTCTGTAAATGATCATAAATCCAAAGTGAGCTTGCCACAAATAGTGAAGGCATCATTTTGTGCAATGTTTGGCTTGTATCAGCAAATCCTGACTGTATGGGTAAAAGTGTCAGTCTGTCTGTCAGTCTGTCTGTCAGTCAGTCGATTGGTCCACACTGAAATATCCCAAAAACTAATTTACAGACAGTCATGGTCCCCAGAGGATAACTCCTTCTGACTCTTTGTGATTCAGAATGAAATATCTCAACAACTACTGGATTAATTCCAATGAAATTTCCAACATACATTCAGTCCTTATGACTTTTGTGGTCCTCTGGCTCCTTTACCAGCTGCTCAGCTACCAGCTGATTAGTACAGCACAGCAGAGTTCTCTTTGTCAGTGTGTGTACCCATCCATTGTCTATACCCACTTTTTCTGTGCATTGTTGGTTTGAGCCTGTTCCAGCTCACACTGGATGAGACGTTGTTGCTCTGCTGTTTCTTGTTTGACTGACTTTGATGGAGGCTGATTCTTTAACTGTAAACACATATTGCATATATCTTTGTGCAGCGACTCCTGCTTCCATTTACAGGATCAATATACACACTTAGGGCTGGGAAATATAGAACATGTATGATGTCCATTCTTTTTCCCCAGCAACGTGATATGACTTTCATGTGTTGCTGTGGGTTCTGTATGTGTGTTAGTTACAGAAGATGTATTTATATTCATACATGAAACAGTGCATTGTTTCATGTTTTTGACTGGACCTTCAACTGAGTGTGTTTGCCAGTTGTGTTTAGTTACCTTTAGTTTTTTTGACTTCACATCTGTATTTTAGCACTTGTCTCTCTAAGAATCAATCCTTTGTAATGGTTTGATCAACCAAGATCAACTGAACTTGAGTTTTTATGTGAATCTATCCAGGTTCATTTTATTCTTTTCATGTTTCCTTTGTTTTATTTTCTTTGTCTGGATTTAGTTATATGACAACACAGTGAACTATGCTTTGAATATTACTGATGAACAGTGGTTCTATGATGTCGAGTCTTGTTGGTCCCGGCCCGAGTCCTTTAGTAACTCAGTATCTGCATCTGATCCGCTTCTTATGTTTTCCTAAATGCTGATTAAGTATGTATCTGGCTCACTGAAAAACAGCTGCGGTCTAATTGATTTTGGCTACAACCTACTTGATCCAAACACTGAAGGTACGATATAAATGAGCAATTAACTGGGAGGAAGCGACCTCTGAAATTAACATGTGCAGTCTGCTATAGACAAGGACAGCTCTGTTTGTTATTTACATAAACACTCAGTCAAGTTACCTGTTAATTACCAACAGCAGATATGAGCTGTTGCTGGTCTCATTTGCCATTTTAAGCAGTGAAAGTGTGAGTCAGTGCTGCTGCTTCCTCAGTGTTTTGTGCACTTGGCTCATCAGAGAGAGACAGGAACAGTAACAGAATCATTAATGTCAGAGTTTAGAGACTCGCCAACGTTAAGCATCAGACTCACAGTCACTTGAAGCAGTGAGCCCAGATCCTCTTCCACATTCACACACTCTAATTTTCCCTTGGATAAAAACTTACACCGTGCTTTTGAAAACTGCAGCAATTTAGAAAATGCACAGTTTGAAGTTAATAGGCTAAATCACATAAAACTACCAACATGGCTTTGATAGGCTGCCAAACACATTCAGATGTTTTCATTTGTTGTTCCAAAAACAATTTCAAGCCTTCAAAAAGGAGAAAAGGCCAAAAGGGTGAATGTGGTCATTCCGGTGGTGAAGTCCTGATCTCAGTCAGTCCATTGAGTCCTCAGGCAGCTCTGTAAGACGTGCTTCAGTCCTTAAAGCAGGAAGCTTCAGTTCCTCCGTCAGGTGACAACAGAGTCTTATTTAGAACTGCTCTGTTCTCAATTGTTTGTTTCGGCTTCTTTTAGCCGATGTGAGAAAATACTTTTTCCCACATGAAGGGACTGTGTGTGTGTGTGTGTGTGTGTGTGGGTGAAAACTCTGCCCAAACACACAAACAGAAACACAGAATCAGGGGAAACTGAGACAGGACACATACAGAAAGACAAACACACACATACACACACATACACAGATGGAGGAAATCCAGACAGGATATATACATGTAAAAAAAAAAATCTGTGCAGACAGAAGCATATACATTTAGAAACACATAAAATAACGTTTGTAGGAGAAAACGTTGCGCTGTGTGTGTTATCACAGCAGTGACTGTAAACAGAGGTACAGAGGCTGTAAAACACAATGGACTGCTTCACTCTGTCTGTTTGACAAGCCTCTAATACAAAAGGCCAGTCAGTGTGTGTGTGTGTGTGTGTGTGTGTGAGACGACCTTGCTTGCAGCAAATAGTCATATTGTTCCTGCCAGACTGATTGTGTGGATGTTAAATTGCCTGTTTATTATAAATAGTACTACAATGGTAAATATCTAATTGTACTGAAGAACAGGAAGTGAGATAACATTCATGTACACGACCCATACATTTGTCAGAGAAGAAGAATTAGATGAATGGTGAGCTGAATTGGAACACAACTCGCAGTTGTCCTCTGTCTGCCAACTTCAGTATAACTTTACACTCATCTACATGAATCTCTGGATGTAAATGTACATTCTAGTCTGACACTGTTCACCTGTCAGTCCAACACTTTGGTGCTGAATGAAAGAGCTGGTGAATAAATAAATGATGTGTTGTTTGGTTGAAAATCGACTTGAATTTATTAAATAATGTCACACAGGTAGAGACAGACAGTCTTGTACAGCATTATGGGGCTTGGGGTGAGGGAGTGTTTACTGTAGGATCATTATGTCCCACACTTTTTAATGGACTAAGGCATTTCATGAAAGACCACACAGTAGGATATAAGCCCAGCTGTAATGGCTTCTGACTTATCAGCTAACATCTGCACACTCCTGCTGACCAGAACCACGTACAGTCAGCAGCTGGATTTAATAGTAGTTTAGCTTTGCAATCATGCTATCACAATCACAGTCTACTTTCAGAAACACTGTGGTCTGTCCACTTTATCTCCATAAACAAACCATTTGATTGACAGCTTTCACAGCAGCCCAAACAAACTGCAGGAAATGGGCAAATGCACCAGAGTCCCTTTCACTCAAAACCAAACAGGTTAGAGATTACATATAACCCAGTCACGTTTGGCTCTTTAATTTGTGTTGGGCCTAGTCAGGCTGGGTCTCAGTTTCATTCCTGTGCAGACATCTAGTGCACTTTGCATGTCTAATTAATACGACCTGAGAAGTCTCCCATTGAAAAACTGACAGTTTATAGGTTTAAACTGCCCGTGCTACTGTCACTGTACAAACCTGGCTGGTTCAGGCTATTATAACTGCACCAGCCAGGTATGCTGTGACTTTCCACAAGCTGTTTGCTGGTAAAATTCTCTAATGTCTCCAAAAAGCTGAGGATAATCTATTGTACCAGCTCAAACATTTTTTTTGGCTTAAATCAGCCACTGAAATGGTTTGAAGAGGTTTAGTCTGAGCTACTAGTGAAACAGCTTTAACAGAGTACTATTCAAGTGCAGTGGAACTAGCATCATGTCTAAAAGACTTGTGTCTTTGCTTGTAGTCTCCTTCTGAAGACCTGAATGAAGACCACATCTAACATCTGATGTACATTTAAGCGCAAAAACTTTCATTAGAACTGACCATTTCATCATTTCATGTGCACACTGTCATTGCTTGGTGGCAACACAGATTATGAATTGTAACAATAACTCTGGATGTGCTCAGAATGAGACAGAGCTGTGCAGGGAAATTACCCATAAAACATGTGTGTGGGACCATGTACCACAGGAATTTCCCAGACAGCAGTATCAGCTTTCCTCTCACACAGCTCCTGTTTTCCCACTTCAGACACTCGGCTCCCTCAGGGCCTGTGTGTGTGTGTGCGTGTGTGTGTGAGTAAGGGGTCGTCTGAATTTAAGAAGTCAGGTCTCCAGATTCCAGCGATTTCTGAATAACATGAGCCAGATTTGTGCTGTCATCACACCCACCTGCTGACAGGTGGTTCCACAAGACTGCATTCACTTTCAAATCTATGTTTAAATTGAAAATAATTTTTTATCTGTCATTATGCAGAATTCTCAATTCTCTTGTGGACCCAAAGAACAGAACTCTAACAATAGCACAGGCACTAAGAACACTCAAAAAAAGGGGGGGGCAGATTGAGACCTGAAGGCAGCAGGCTGAGGAGTGAGGGTCAGGCAGGTTGTGGGCGGCAGGGCAGTGTGACCGTCGAGGGGAATCAAGGTAGTCTTGCAAGTAGGAAGGAAACATGTGAGTCTGAGGAGGTGAGCAGTCTGATGAGCTCCGAGCAGGCAGGTGAGAATGATCCTGGAGCACAGGAGGTAACAGGAAACATGCAGACAAGGAAGACCTGAAGTTTTACCACTAAGAAATACTGAACAATCTGTAAAATACTAGCTGCAGGACCAGGGTTTAAATACTGTGCAGCTGATGAGCTGATGAGAGGCAGGTGTGTAAGCTGATGCAACCCAGAGGTGGAGCTGACTGGAGCAGGAAAGATGTAGGAACTGCTGCCACCCAGAGAGAGAGAGACAAATGCCTGGTATTGCATTGTTTATATTTCTTTCGTGCAAGCAACTTGTTACTTCCTATACTGTGCAACTCACTTCTCCACAACACTGTTAACTCACATACGCTGCTGCCACCTCTCTATTGCAAACTGTACCCATTGATTTTCTTCACTGAAACTGTGTCTAATGAAACGTTCATTTTATATTGGATCCATGAGTTAGTCTCAAGTCAGACTCAAGTTTATCAGAGTATCAGACTCTGATTATCAGAGAAGGATGTGAAGACATGTTGTCATGGAGAGAGTCAGAATTACACAGAATGTAAAAAGTAATCATTATTTCTTTACCAGCTGTGACAGTGTGGCTGTTAATGTTTTCACCTTATGAGTCTGTGTATGTGTGTGCCATTATGGCAAAATGTGGTCCTGGAGACACCTGCTGTAGCAGAGGTCTACCATAGGGGTGGTAGATGTCACCATGACAGCATCACAACTGTGAAAGATGCAGTCATGAAACTGAGATCAAAATGAAGGCTGAGTTCAAAGATGGGTGTGGTCTCACCCATGGGTCCTGATGGGTCCTGTGATGACCACTGAGTACTCATGGGTCAGAAAGTCAATAGATTAACTGGCGTCGTGGCTGATGTGGTTTCAAGATGGTAATTCAGTTTGGTGAAGGGCATAATTCAGTTTGGTTTAGGACTTGGACTTAACTTGGGTCTAGACTCTGGACTTCAAGGCCAATATGTGAGATTACCTTTAACTTTCTTGTGATTTGCAAAACAATGACTTTGTGATGTGTTTACCAAAGAGCCCTGTTTTAATTGTGCAGTAAGTCTTGTATGAGCACCTCCAGGCACACCTGCTGTGTTAGTTCATGTAGATGCAGCGCCGCAAAGTACAGAAGTGCTGGATGAAGGTGAATATAGATTTTAGCGTGTGGTGGTTTAGCAGTACACTCTCAGCCAGTCACATTTTAAGCGTTATTCCATCATTGCTGCACATTCTTCTTTGCTCTTTTTATTAAAATTACCAAAGCGGCAGTGAAGTTACGTTGCACATTAGAAACAGATGTGTCTGAGACGTCTGTTCCCAGCTCAACGTCTAGACACATTTTCCACCAAAATACAGACGACTGGCTTTGCACTGCCTCACACCAAAATGCCACACCACACAGGTGTCACTTCACAGATGGAGCGCCACCACAAAAATCAGGCCTGCGTTCTTGGCCGGTCAGAGTGGAGTATTTAATTTGTGTGATCATTCACAGTAACAGCTGTATTCTTAGGGAAGGTGTCTCTTGTCTCTTCCAGGAGTCTCCTCCAAAGCCAGACATGGAGCAGAAGCTGCGTTCAGCCTCCAGTGTCGATGAACTGATGAGCCTCATCTATCCTTCATACTGGGCCGCTCTGAAGTGCAGATCCAAGCTTTCTGCTGCCGCTGCCTCCTCGGCCTCCAAACTCTCTCAGCGGCCACAGCCTCGCCGATTGAGGCCGCTGGCCGATACAGAAGAGCCAACATTCGCTGCTGCCTACCTCAACTTGGATGTCTTGAAAAGTATGTTTACACACATGGGCATGAAAAAATAGAAATGGTGCTGATGTCATCACATCAGCACTATAAACGCAATTAGCTTAACTGAGTTAACCAATACAGTTTGATTTGTTGTCACAAAATGGTTCTGCATCAGTTAGAGCTCCATAAAGGCTGTAGTGACAGACTTTCAGTGACTGCAGCTCATTTTCCCCAAACTCTGAGAACCATATGCATCATATTATCTTGTTAATTCACATAAAGCTGAGTCTGTTTCTTTGGTGTCAGTCTAATTTGTAAAATGTAGAAGTAGTTATCTCACATAAACAGTGTTCCGGTTTTCAAAAGAAAGGAACATGTGCAGAGAGTAAGTACTTACAGTATATGATTGACTGTCATGTCTTTAGCTGAGTGAAGATATTCTCCACTTTTCTTTCACTGATCAGGATTTCTCTTTCACTGCCAGTTTTTTCAGTTTGGCTGCTGAACTGCTCAGATTCAGCTCAGTGGCAGCCAGCAGCCAGGAAGTGGTGGAACTCCCTTTATCTTCTGTCTGCTTTCTGTATCGTTGGTCACAAATACACAAAGATAATCTCCTTTTTACTTACTTACTAACTTTTTACTTGACAGTGACTCCTCATGTACAGATGGGCAGCGAGTGCACAGTGATTGTGACAAGTAGCTGTGGTACTTCCTGTGTCACCCACACTAGCTGGTTAGCTTCTTCAGTAAAGTGGTAGCTGTTTGCCTGGTTCACTGATTCATGGAGGCTGCGTGGAAAACAACATGACATTGTTGATGCACTCTGTTGTCCTCTGCTGGGACGCACTGCTTCCTTTGGTTTTACTACAACAGGTATCATAAGTAACGCCAGTGTCATGCTAATGCCTTATTTGATAATAAGAATAGTATTAAACAGTAATAATATAACTTATATTATTACTGTATAGACACAATAACGTTTATGTATATAGCACTTATCAAAACCAGCAGTTACAAAGTGCTGTAAAGTGCTATTCAGAGTAAAAATGAGATTATTTGTGATTAATTTGCTGAGGACAGATTAACACACCTTCCAAACTGTTTCTGACCTGTTTTAAATGACAAATGACTTTTCATTGTTATGGATAATAAAATATGCTCCATTTCTTATTTGAACACCATGGGTAGGTTGGCTATAATGTAGCAGCACGGCCATCTTACAAATACAGACTGGTATTAGGGAATACACCAGTAATTACTGCTTGTGCTTGTATTTGTTCATTGGATTTACTTGCTATAAAAATGGTAAAATGCTCATTTATATTTACAGTTCATTAAGAAATTATATGACTTTTGATTGTGTTTAATAACAACATGAGCAGCCACAAATGTTGTGCTAAACTAATTTATTCAGTAGAACATTATCCAGATAAAATATACAGTACACTGTACTCAGAACTGTTAAGATGTGATGTTAGACTCTGCTCTTTCTGCTGCTGAAACCACAGAGTAAAATACTGATTTGCTCATTATGTTTATATGTTATGTGTTTGTTGGCCATGTAAATGCTCTCTAATAAAAATACATGACCTGACACACACGTAATAATACCTAAATGATGTAACAATCTTCAATCAGTGTCATTTGTCAGTGAACGCCTCCTGGCAGAGGTGTTATTACTAAAGCTACTGCCAGTGACCCACTGATAGTCCGCTGATGATCTCAGTAGCTACATAATAAAGCTAGCATTAGCGTGACACTGACATTACATATAATACAATGGTGAGCACTGGAAGTGCTTGACAGCAGATGCTCCTCAACTTTGTAGTCTTGATGTGAACCTGGGTGGGCTCGATTCTCAGGTAATCGGGTTCAGGATTCAGGTAGATGGGATTTCTGCTGCTTTGGGCCCTAAACACAGTTTATACACGCTTGTTTAGATCAAGATTGATAACCCTGGATGGTTTCTTCCATCATCCTTATGGATCTAAGCGGGAGGGCACCTCTCATCTCTGCCTACTGCTCACTGTGTCTTGTTATGTTGTGCACAGAGGCTATCACTGTTCCCAGCACCTTTGTGTAAATTACGGAAAGCAATCAGGGACTTCCTCTTCCAGCACAGCGCTTCACTCTGGTGTTGTGATGCTGTTTTTCAGGTCTGTTTTTTACCTGGTATAGATGCCACTGGAATGTCAGTGGAAGGCATTTGCACTATGGCTTCATGGTCTTCACCCTCTTCTTTCATTAGTTTTATTTACAGGATGTTTCCTGTTCTTCATTGACTCACTCTCCTCTGAGGGTTGTGTCTGATTAGATGCTATTCAGGGTGTGTTCTTCCTCTAACCTCTTGGCACAAGGAGAGCTGTGTATTTTTCTCACCACTCTCCTCTATGCTGGACTGTTACAGTGCATAACCTTTTTCTCTGCCACTGTAAGACATCTCCCAACAGTAAGACCTACTGTTGGGAGCTGTCTTACAGTGGCATCCTTTGGAGTGAATGCCAACAGTGTTTATGTTCTCATGTAAGCAGGTGTGTGTGTTTGTGCTTGTGGGTGTCAGATACCCACCCTCATGAGAGCTTTGTGTCAGAACTGAAACTGAGAAATATGGCAGCGAAAGAAGAAATCCTGATCAGTGAAAGAAGTGTGGAGAATTAACTGCAGCAGACGGTAGTTATCTATTATTATCTATGCATTTACTATCCACCCTATCCTATCCACCCTATCCTATCCATCCTATCCTATCCTATCCTATCCTATCCTATCCTAAAGTATACTTACACGGAAAGTTGTTATATTAGGAAGAATCCATGATCACACTACAGTCATCAATTGTGGCCGATCATACTGGCTCCATCTTGATGCACTCATGCTTTTGTAATGACCTCAGATCTGGCCTACGTTGTTCCCTCTTGACCACAGTTCTTACTTGGCAACATCGCAATATACAAATTTAGAGACCACATGTTTGTGTACGAGTGTAAAATTTATGTGTGTCTTTCAGCCTTTGTGCATTACTGTCAATGTGTACAGCAAAAAAAAAAAAAAAAATGACCGTTGCATGGCTGTGGTGGTGGTCTGATTTTCTGTGTGTGCGCAGGTATAGAGTCAGAGTGGAGGAAGACTCAGTGCATGCCCAGGGAAGTGTGTGTCGACGTGGGCAGGGAGTTTGGCGCTCCCACCAACATCTTCTATAAACCACCCTGTGTGTCCGTCTACAGATGTGGAGGATGCTGCCACTCTGAGGACAAACAGTGCAGGAATATCTCCACTGGTTACCTCAGCAAAACTGTAAGCACGCTTTTCATTAATACTTAGTCTGAGAAACTGAAAATTCCATATGAAGAGGTCGAATGTATGGTTCAGAGCTTTAGCCATATTCTTCATTTCTTTAATTTCTACGTTCAGCCTGTAATTTAGAACGAAGTAGCTGGTTGATTTCAGTGTAACTCTTAGTCTCTCAGTCTACATTTACTCAGATTATTAAGTAGCTTGAAAATTACCAGAACCAGTTTACCAGTTTTTTTACCCCACAATCAAAATCACCAATGCCTTTTTGATGTCTTGAGACTCTTTCATCATATTTCATGCTGAGTGTGTGACTAAGCAATTCAAATAACTATGGCTATAGAATACTGTGTGCATGGCAAACTAGAACTTTCAGTTGTTGGATGGATGAAAATAACTTTGCTATTCTTATGTCGAGCTGCTGCCTAGTAGTCGATGTTAGTTGATGAGAAGAAGTCTTCAGATGCTTTTGTCAGAATTATCATTAACATGCTTCTGCAATGAATTACTAACATTACTATGTTAACATGCTTGTGGATTAGTGCTTTTCAGTTGTCCACAGCATTTTACTGTTCCTCTCTGATGGCATAAAAGGCACAGCTTCCTGAATTTGAACATATCATCACACATCCAATATTAGTTTTTTTTCTGCAATGGTAGTTTTGAACAAAAAGTGACAGACCTGTCACAGATACCATGCTGTGGAAAGTCAGACTGAGGTAGAGTGTATTGCCAAGAGTTGGACAAGTGGAAATTTTGGGCTGCTTGTGGGTGGTGATGGATGGAATTCTGTATAATTTCATGGGAAACCATCCAATAATTGTCATGATATTTCACACTAGAGCAAAGTAACGGACTGACAGCCATTTAACCAGAGCTCCACTACCAGCATGGCTACAAGAGTTTGGTTGTTCAGTGATGATGTTTTAAAGCCACTTCAGCCTGTGTATGTGTGTGTGTATATATGTCTATATGTGTTTGCTGCCACAGTCGCTGTGTTTACATGCACTTAAGTAACCAGGCTTTCTCCAGTAAGCCGATATGTAAACAAGAAACCTGGTGACTGAGACTGGGGTTGAGAGTAGTGAGGAATAGAGAAACCTGATTTACCAGCTAGATTTCTCTTGGAGGATGACGAGTTCTTGGCCATATATAAACTGCATATAACTGTGTTTCTGATCAGCTTTTCACAAGTGCACATGTTCATGACAAAAGACTGCAGAAAGAGAAATTAACACCTGAGCAGCTGGATGAAAGGCGAGATCATCACAGAGCAATATTTAAAGGTAGCCTCTTGAAGTGAAAATAAGTTGGTTTCCACATCTGATTATTTTGCCATCTTTTGGAGTTTGTGCTGTGAGGAAAGCTCTGCTCTGACTGCCTGGCTCCTTGTTTCATTGCCCTCCCAGCCTGTTCCGACACACACATACACACATACCCTACAAAAATGCCAGGACCTCAGGACCAAACAGGGTGCAGTGAAAAGGCTTCCAAAGTAAAGCTGTGCTAGAAGAGAAATCGGATTAACTGAGCTGCTATGTGTATACGTGGATTTACAGTTACCAGGTTACAACAGTGCATGTAAATGCTTTCTCAGATTATCTGTGTTACCTGGGTTCTCTGAGTAACCTGGTTACATAAGTGTGTGTAAACACACTGACTGAGGATGAACAGAAACATGTCAGCTGGTTACCTCAGCAGATGCAGGAGCTCTGGAGTACCCAGGAGTGTGTGTGTGTGTGTGTGTGTGTGTGTGTGTGTGTGTGTGTGTGTGTGTGTGTGTGCGTGTGTGTGTGTGAGATGTTTCATTATAACACTTAGGGTTAAACTGCAGAGAGAGGGAGTAAAGAGTGTGTGTGTGTCTAGTGGTCTCCAAAGTACATCTGTGGTTAAAGAGAAGGAGTTACTAGCATGCGGTCTGCTTTTTAATTGGCTTGTTATGTGGTCTGACCAGTGGAGTACTGTGTGTGTGCTCGTGTGTGTCTGTGTGTGTGTGGTCAGATTGAGTTTTACAGCATGTTCTCTGTGTCTGTTTAGGGGCTCTTCCTGAGTGTGCCCTGTTCAGTGTGGGGCCATAAATCACTGCTGAAAATGTTTTAACTGACCTGTAAACTGCCTTATGTGTCACTGTGAAGTAATAAATCAACTACAAGTTCATTTAAAGATTTTAATATTGTTTCAATATAACAAGGTGGACCACGACTAAGAAGACTATGCTGTGGATTTTATGATTCAGGACCAAGCGAATACTGTTCTTTAAGATCAGATTATCTGATATGGAAATTCTTGGTCTCTAGTGAATTAATCCCCATGTTTTTGCTGCCCTCCGACATTTAGGCCAAAATATACACTTAGGAGCAACAAAACACAAAATCATATTGCACTCAACTAATTCATGCTCCCCAGTGGATGAACACGTGCAAATGGGCAGCTCTAAAGATCTGATCTCATCGGAGAAATAGCATTTGTCTATGATGAAGCTCTATGATGAAAGAAAGACCCTTGTCATATGTTTTGTGTTTATTCTAGTTTATTCTAATGTCTTCTACTTTGTATTTCCAAGTTATGGACAGTGAATCCACCGAGATGTATTTCATCTCCTGCATCCTGCTGGAGAAATACCCAGAGTGGCCAGGAATGGTTAAAGAGGATAACAGTATGTGGTCCACATGGTGAATGTGTGGTAACGTTTGGAACAGCACCCAACTGCTAAATTATTTTTATTGTGTTGTAATGAAAGACATATGGTGATAAGATTTATTTATTTATTTATTGCTTGATGCACACATGGTTACTGAAGAAAATGTATATTGAAAACAGAAGCAAAGTGTGGCTTTGGAAGTGCATCGTTACAAAAGACTGTCAAAGTGTTGTTGAGTTGATTCCCAGTAACTCAGCCAGCGAAAATACTTGTTGAGCCATGTCACCTTACTCGTACGTAAACACAAAGAAGGATTTTCATTTAACCTAATCCTCTTAAAAATATACATGTATGGGCAGATGTTTTCCAATCATCTGAATTATCTTGTAACCCGAATGTAAACTCGCTCAGGGGACTGAAAACGAACCAAAATATACCAACAAGATATTTGCACTTAAATCATCCAAAGATCTATTTTTTTCCATCACTCATGAGTTTCTTCCAAGAAAATAAGTTAATTTGCAACTGGGGACATAATGCTTGAATTCTGCTCTGATTAACTGCCCACACAGTCTATATATATATTAAAGAAATAGATGGAAATTGTCTTCTTGTGGGAGTAATGAGAAAGCAGCTGAAGACCTGCCACCCAGGGCACATAAACAAAGATTTGTTTCATCATTCAAATTCACTGTTATGAAAAATATAAATCACTCAGTGGAGCATAAAGCTGCTACAGAAGCTGATGATATCTTGCCCAAAATAGCTGAGGCATGTGAGCAGTAGTTTGGTGTTGATGCCTTGGATGAGACGCTTATGTTTACTTTGGAGTACAGTAATTCCTGCTGCGTGCTGTTGACCCGCAGCAGTGCTTTACAGAGTTGGACGTTGTAGATATTAGAGCACATGTTTTCTATAAACATTTTCTGATGAAGAAGATCACCCAGTATAAAGTCTTCCCGCAGCTGCATGAGAAACTTACTCCAAAACATCAGTACACAGTGAGGACGTGCCGCAATAACATCTTTCCAAGAATGGTTCCAAATACTGCTACGTGCATGATGAAGAGGCAAAGCACAGCTTGTTATGCACACAGTATAGTGTGACATGTAATAGGTTTAATGCTCCCCAGAGGAAATACTGTTTGTAGTTTGATTATTCTGTGACCTGCTCTCTAGTGCAGTTCCAACCCTAACTCAAACTGCGAAATCATTACTACTGTATGTTTTTTGGTCCATTATAACACTTTCATACTGTGGGATGGACTGAACAGTGTAGCAGGGCTTTTTACTCTTACGCTTCAGGTTACAGTACAGACGTTACACAATCACACACAGTCATGACTAATTAATACTAGCAAGTGATCAAGAGTTGTAATCATGGTGCACTGTAGTGCAGTCTGGAAAAAATGTTAAACAAGACTGAATGCATGATCAACTTTAGGAATTCATAATCTTCTTGTGTAGTTAGGACAACCTTCAATAATGACCTAAAGACAACAGCTCCTCTGCTGGACCAGGACGTAGGTATCAAAATACAGCATCAAAAATAAAATTTCCAGTGCAGACAATGTCCTGTATTAAAACCAATACACACTCAAAATGAAATGCTGAAATTCCTCAGGGATTAATAATGCACACAGTCGATGCACAAAGGGGCTAAACACAAAGTTAGCTCCACAGGTGGAGAGAAAACCCGAAGTGTGCCCAAAAACAACTGACAGCACAGGTTCAGTGCACAGAAGCTCCTCCACACAATTATTGTTACCATAACAAAATCAGGTTATCATGCTGTTTGCAGTGAGACTCATTCTGGTTGTTATATGTGTGACAGTAACATGTCTTAAAATCCTGCTTTTATCTCAAAATATACCAGACACTGGATGTACTCTATGCCTGAAAAGATACATTAATGCACAGTCTCATATTCGACAGCTGCATAGTAAACCTGCAGGGCTTCACTCCTAACAAACAGGATTAAAACAGCATTATTGTTCAGCCATACAGGATCACAGAAACAGACCCCTTCACACCTGTTTCAATTTTTTTTCTCTGGAAAAGTTCTGGGCGTAACAACGTGATACATTTTCGAAGCCATCAGTCTGCTTCTCAATCAGCTGTCACTGATTCCCAAACTGACACCCTATTCATTACTCATTACACTCTGGTTCCCAGATGGTGGAACAAGCTACCAAATGCTATCAGAGCATAGGTGTCCCATTCTATCTTCAAGAATATCTTGAAGAGTAGTCTTCTGTCTTGAGTCTTCTGCTGTAGTGAAGCTTGAGTGTTGTTCCTCACTTGTAAGTCGCTGTGTGTGTATCTCATTAAGGATGTTGCTTGAAAACCCATGTATACAAGTCATAGAATTTTTGAACTGAAAGGGGCACACATCGTCTTGTATCCTGTCAGAGCCTTCAGTAAGTATCCATTACTAGTTTAGCTTCACATGATGAAAACATGTCAACAGTGTTGAAGCATGTGAAATGTGTTTAAATAAACCCTATGTAATGGTTTATGAGTTAGGTTAGGAACGCAGCCTAAGGTGACGCTAACTTACAATTCAGCATTAAAATAGCTGGTTAATGTTAACATTAGTTAACTGCAAAGTAAAGTCACAAACGTGCATACTGTGTGTTTTAGGTACACCTCAGTCACCTCTCAGCTGTGTTGATACAGTGGGTGAATACTCTCAGCTGGTTAGTTCATTTCCAGGTAGCTGTTGTTAATGAACTGGCTCATGCAGTGTATGATGGCTTATTGTTTTCAGCTCAGCTGCTTTATTCATTTCCTGTAAGTGTTAATTTAATGAACTGGCAGCGGCGGTCTGGGTTGATAGCTTCTTTGTTAGATGAACTCTTAAAGCCGATTTAATCAGAGCAGGAAGTCTACTGTAGCCAGACTGTGGCTGTGTCTGAATGTAGTTTGGCTGGATATGTGTTTACAGACCTACATGTGCAAATGCATTTTTGTGTGAATGGTCACATATGTGTGCATTAGTGTTTGTGTGTGAGAGTATGTGTCAACAATGTTTCATACTGAAACATGAGACATGCATTAATCAATATTTAACCTTAACTGAATTAAGTGTTTCTTATTATCCCTCATAGATAGGGTCTATGAAACAAAGCTGTGAAAAACCCACACCCACTGTACACTACCTACACACAACAAAGTTAGCAACTAGATAGTGAAGAAAATCAAATACCTCTGGCAACTAGCTATGTTTTGCAGAAGTTGGTGGAGACCAAAACAAAGGCAGGTGAATGCAAACACAATGCCAATGCTGATGTGTCTGCTAACACGTTAACACATAAGCTGACGTGATTTTGATTGTTAGCTTGTTTGAATGATTTTCTGCCAATTGGTGGCTACAAATTGATTCATGCAGCTTTGCAGGTCAACTTTTCCTTAATTTCAGTTCTGACAACTGATATATGCTAACACACTAATGGAAGATACATATATGGATACATAATGTTTATTTAGAGCTCATTTAAGGAAAAGGTTAATTAGTACTCACGAAACCTGTCAGCACGAAACCTTTCCTTACTGTCATTTGTTGCCGTCTTGCTACTGCCAGTTTGCCCTCATGCATCTGCAAGCATATCTGCTTTGTGGTTTGCTTTTGTAATGTCAGATGGATGGATGGATTTTATATTTTGTGCAAGCTTTTTATGCCTGCGCTTCTGCTTTGCATGTTTCATTCAGTGTCTAACACAATTTGTAAAGCAATAGTGTGACTAAGTGTAGATTGCATTTGTTGTTTTGTTTTTAATTTAAAAAGAAAGATGTAGATCCTGCTTGACTGGTTTTGTTTTTTTTTGTGCTGCTGTTTTCCCCTCCAAATAAAGAACATACCATTGTTTGTTGGAAAAGCAAACATCTTCAGAAAGTTAAAAAGCTGACTTACATGGCAGCCTTGTTGTGTATTTTGAAATTTGGACAATGGCGTTTGGTTCTTGGGCCACAAGAAAAACTTCATGATGCTCGCCACCCTTTAGTTGAGGTAAGAGAAAAAGAGACCAAGGCTGAAGCTGAGAGGCTTTCGCCTGGCAGCGGTGGCCAGGCTGTGGGTGCTGAGGCACAGTCTTTTTGAGGTTTCACAAGACATTCTTTCTCTCCACTAGTTTTTCCTAACTGTTGTTTTTGGCTGCCGTCTCAGACTACTGGCCAGAGTTTGGAGATTTACATAGGCTGAGTAGTACGTCATTCAAATTATGGCGAACTAGATAGGCAATTTACACTCCAGCTGAATTCATATGACTTTCTGAATGTGATTGAAAATAATTTGTTTGAAAATGGGACATATGGAAAGGTGAGGAGTCAGATGTGGTTGTTTCTTTTAACAGCATTCTGTGGTTAGTTTCGTCATGCTGAAAGTTTCATTGTGCTGATTTACTTTGGCAGCGGCTTGAAGCAGCTGGCAGGCATTGAGAGATTTCAACACTTAGCAGGTAATAGAAGTCGTGCTAAACTGTATCATTTACTGTTTGACTGACTGTAAGTATCTTTAAGCGTTTATGTCTGTCTGGTGGTTCTCTAGTTCAATACCTGCTGTTTCAATCTGCACATGTTCGCGTGGCACTTTCTCCTTAACACCCTGGTTTATTCCTTCTTTCACTCTCCTGTGTTGTCTTGTTGATTGCGTTACCTTTAATACTTCACATATGTTACGTCTAAGATATTCTCCACCTGTAATGGGCCCAACAATAGTTATGTCAGTTGGTCTGTTCTTTCGTGTTGCAATCCAGAATGCGATATCTTGACAACTGATCATCAGATGGCAATGATATTTTTTGTGTATATTCATGGTTTCTATACAATAAGTTCTAATGCTTTCCTCTACCGCACAAACACATCTAAACTAACAGGCAGCCTTTATATTTTATACACTTTATGAACCCACCAACCAAAATTTCAGCTTTAGACATTAAATATCAAACAACGTTATATAGGTTGCACTGACTAAGACAAGGATGCAGTGAATTATTGTAATCTAACCAGGATGTAATTAAAAACCCAGGGCTCACCCCATAAAGGCACCAATAAAATCACACTCTACTTTGCTTTTGTAACCATAAATTTAATTTGACTGTTTTTAACTATTTAAAATACATAGGAGAACATTTTGAAAAATGTGATTTAATCTCATGCTGTGGGTTATACATCTGCTGGCACTGTAGTCATCCTGTAGCATCATTTCTGGTACCCCTTGATGTTAGTTTTGCGTCTTTTAGATGACTTTTAAACTTCGAGGGAAACTTAAAGTTTTTGCATTCTTGCCAGTGTGAAACAGAAGGATGGACAGTGGAAGAGGCTGAGATGAAAGCCTCCAAGTCTGAGGTCACGATTGCCTGTTAGAAAACGATGGGTTGCTCCCTTTGGTTTAGGAGTGAGTTGCAGTCTTGCTCAAGAGTGAGGGTAAAAGCTGTCATATCTGTGCAGCATCAGCTGTGAAGAGGGTGCTGTAGTGGACCATTGTACAGGAAAGGGACCTGAGCCAGAAGAACGCTCGCCTCTGCTCGTGAGCTTTGGGTAGTGACCGAAAGAATGAGATCACAATAACAAGCAGTCGAAATGAGTTTCCTTCTTAAGGTGGCTGGGCTCACCCCTACAGAAAGGGTTAGGAGCTCAGACATCTGGAGGAAGCTGTGAGCAGAGCCTCTGTATATTGTGAGCAAAGAGAACTGTATCTAGGCTCTATAGAAGTATAATGCTATTCCTGAAGACTGAGAGAATGGAAAGTTTACAAAAATCAAATCGTCTTATTTACTGTAAATATACTGTGTATACCACTTGTTACAGGTTTTCTGACGTGTCTAGACTGACCCTTTTCTTTTCCTTTTCCCAGCTGATGAGACAGAAAAACAGCACTGCTCTGCAGTTTGCATAGGGATTCAATCTGTTTAAACTTGAGCACTGTGGAGGGGGGTCCATCCTCTGGTGGTAAAAAATGGTCTGTCTAAGCCCCAGGGCTTTTTTGGCAGCAGGAGGCCTTAGTGTGAAGAATTTGACCCATCTAGAAGCCAAAACACCACCACAAATTTAAGAAATGTTTTCAGGTGAACTCAGTGGTGGCTGCTGAGATCTCAAAGAGCTCTCTTTGTGTGTGTGTGTGTGTGTGTGTGTGTGTGTGTGTGTGTGTGTGTGTGTGTGTTCTGTAACCATGGTGAACACTCCACCAGGTCACAAACACTGAGGTCAGCTTTAATCATATCCTCATTAGGATGAGAGGGAGAGAGACAGTTTAAGCTGTTTAAGGGTCTTGAATAGGAGTCATTGAGACTAATTACTTTCTGTTCAGACTGTTCAACTCTGTGATTGAAAGAATGAAGTGGCTCTCATGGTTTCTGTTCTATTCTGTACAGCAGTCTTGTGTAAGCATCTTCATCAGTGCCATGTGAAAGCACAAGCCCAGCTCCTTATTACCCTTTTTGTTCTGTAAGTGGAAATCCTTCACATTCTTTCTCATTGTCTTCACTTTGGTGTTTTGGTGCTTGATGGTTGTGAGGATCCTGGATATGCTGTGCTCTCTTAAACTCTACTGATTTCAAGCTTCAGGTTCAACTCTAAGTTGAAGGGTCTTTGTTGAAGGGTCCTTGTTAAAAGAATGTGTGAACTAGTGGCATCTTGTGATGGGCTACCTTTATTGACATCATTCGAAGTCTGACATTATTACACATCCGCTTTACATGGAGAACTGGATCCCTGGTCACAAAAGTAAAGAATCTAGCAAATAAACATCTGGATAGATTTCTCAGGAGTTGCTGACAGAGTAAAAAGAGAATGAATATTGCACTTACTTTATTCATCGGGTGGAGAGAAACACAGTGTGATGGCAGTGTTGCCCTGCATCTGCTGGTTGTGACGATAAGCAGTTTACTGTTGGAAATGTCCATTATAGCAACTTGTGGCTGTGTATCTCTCTGTTTATAGATTATCAGATAGCTGTTAACCAATGTGACTGATTATCTGTGTTGTTGTTAATCGCTTGGAACAAATTATTAGCCATTCAACCAAAAGGTACACACTGAGAGTACACACATCGTGTCAATAAACAAGCGTAGGGGTTCTGGGTTCCTGCTACAGGTCTGCTGTTTACTGCTACAGGTTCCATGTCCAGCCCCCCTCCTCCTCACCCTGGCTTAGCTTCAGGAGCCTTTTTGGAAGAACAAAAAATGCAAAAGGGACTATTTTACACTACCTGTTTATGTAACTCGAACAATAACTAACAATATTCCTAAAAAGTAATTTCTCTTCTGTCTTTCTTTTTTCCGTCTGTCTTTTACCAAAAAAAAAAAAAAAAATCCCATAACATAAGAAATGGTGCAGAAATTGTATGACTGCCTCCTGCTTTCTTCTTTCCCTGGCTGTGGCTGCCACCGTGTCACTGATCAGGCCAACACCTTGCATTAAAACAACAAAAACAAGTATTATGATGGACATCAACAAACACCCACCAATCAAATCAATCAAATCAAAGCACCATGCTAAAACTCTTAGTTATCATTGTTCATTGTTGATCAGTCTCTGTGCAGCTGTGTTTCTTTGGGACAGCAGTGCTCCTCAGCTGAGTTCTTGTTATTTATAACTGTCATTGTGGTAGTTTGCTGGTGTGCTGTGGTTCCTCACAGTGCGCTGGACTATGCTTTTTACTCTTCATCCTGAGTCAGCCTGTCACTCTCTGACCCTTCACTCCTTTTGCTCTCTCTGCAGCTGTTTGAGATCACGGTGCCGATCACCCAGGGCACCAGGCCAGTGACCATCAGTGTGGCCAACCACACCCAGTGCAGCTGTCTGTCCAAACTGGATGTCTACAAGCAAGTCCACAGCATCATCAGGAGAGCGCTGCCTGAGTAAGCTGAATCTGTGTGTGTCTGTGCTGTGTACGTGTGTGTTAAGGGTAGGCACAGCCTTTTCCTTTTTCCAGCAGACAACATTCTTATACCAACACACACAAAGAGCGTTGGAGTCTACTCTTACAGAGGTTACTTCCTGTGCTGTGTGCGTAAACAGGGGTGTTACTTCAGGAAACACTTTTCAGATTCTCTCTTGATTAACTTCACAGTTCTGTTAAATGTATGTATGTTCCTCTGTGTCTGCCTACATGAAGCATGCTGAGATTTATGACTTCTCCATTACACTCTGTGACAGTCAGCACCCCGTGAGGAAGTGGTTCGTGATGTGTTTTTTGGCTTGTATCCTGTGAAAACAGACGGATGTCAATGATCAATCGTTTTCCAACAACTGGATTAAAGCAGCGAAGATACTTTTAGTATAAACATTCATCAAAAACCAGACTTCACAGTTCACAGGTCACAGATAAATGATTTGGTTCACACATTTCTCACTACTGAGTTCACTGTCTCAGAACACTTCACAAAGCAGTGACACTTCATTTGTCACTGCTTTGACACAAAACCTACTCAATCACCACATCTTTCAAAGTTTAGGAACTGTCTCTCACTCAAACTCAACCACCACCAAACATATATCTATAGCTATCCTGTACCTTTACTATATGTATAGTATATATGTATAGTTTTGTATTACATTCTTGGAATTATTTGTTTATTGTTTGTTTCATTTTTTATACACTTGGAATTAGTCTTTAGGCAAAAAGGTAAAAAAAAAAGAAGAATGTAAGCATGTAGCAGTATTTCTTATTCATTTCTGTGACACATCTTGTAAGGCAGCACAGGTGGTAGAGCAGGTCGGCTGCTGATCCCTGGCTCAGCTTTCGTCAGGAAGGGCATCTGGCATAAGAACTTATGCCAAATCAAATATGTGGATGATGATCCACTGTGGCGACCCCTAATGAGAGCAGCTGAAAGTCTAACAGCAGCTTCAAAGACAATACTGATATGTGTTCCCTGTTGCTATTTTTTTTAGGTGATTGTGTAATGTGTGTGAGTGACACAGTTTTCTTGTTGGGAGACAGCTCTCAGTAGCTGAGCCAAGGCTCTGTCTTCTCACTGGGATTATGGACAGAATCTCTCTGTGCAGCTCAGGAGTGGAGAGCGTCCAGTTCGGTGACTTCAGGATGGTACCTGTTCCTTCTGCCGATGACGTACACGTGCTGGCTTCACTGACCTGTGACCATCAGTGTGCTCTGGGGCAGTTTGAAGTCAAGCAGCTGAGGCCAAGGCACTCTGCCAGAGAAAAAAGGGAACTATCCTTGAGGTTGGGAATGAGTTGCTGTCCCAAGTTAAGCAGTTCAGATATCTCAGGGTTTAGCACTGGAAAGACAGTGTATGGATTAAACCCAGTCTGAACTCTGAACCAGTCGCCCCCAACAAATTGTCTTTTCTTATCCTAAGCTTCAGTGGGGAGATTTTTATACCTTGTGGTCTAAATGTTCTAAATGTCTTGGACTGGATTTATTTCTCTCCGGCGGTGGGGTTATTTTAAAGGTTACTTTAGCTGGTCAGTGATTTTAATCGGTGATTTTTCACCTCCACTTCAATTTCCATCATAGATTTACTTGTGATGGACACGAGACATTATACTATGACTTGATTTCCAAGTGGGGATAATGATTTGATTTCCAGGTGGGTAAAATGCTATCCGAAATGATGAGTTACAGTCAGTTACTTAGGAGGTCAGTAATGGTAGGATGCTGCTTAAATAACTTACTAGTATAAAATTAAACAAGTGTCACAAAAAAAAAACCGAAATAAGCGAATGAACAGGAGCAACTGCCACTGGCTGCATACACATTCTGTGCAATAATAGCATGAAGAAGCAGGTGTACAGGTGTTCCTAATTAAGTGCTCAGTGAGTATATACTAATAGTTCATGTGGAGGAAATCTCTTGAAGCAGACACACAGTATCTTATACACGGACAGGAAGCTCCTCTGCGTCCTCAGCTCTTTTCCTGCTCCCATTCATTTTTCAGATCTGGTGAATGAGCAATATGATGAACGAGGGTCAGATCCTGGTGCAGATTAAATCCAAGCAGATTTTGCAGGAAGAAGTCTGTGTGTGTGCGTGGGTGGGGTACACTACCGGAGAGTAATGACCTGTTCAATATGGAATGTGCACGTATATGTGCTATATAGACCATCACCATAAATCAAAGCTAAAGGAAAGGCACTAAGGGTTTTCAATGAAGACTGACACTGTGTGTGAGTGTGTATGAAAGACATAAGGCAGTGTAATACGATGAGCTGCTATTACATGACTGATGGTCTGTTAATGAAATGGACATTATACACATTTAGACAAGTATAGACATTTAAAGTGACTCATTAAACAGATGTGTTTTATTCACTCTTTAAATACCTACGGTTTCATTTTCCTGCCAGAGATCTCTGTGGTGCACTTTTTTCTATCTGGATGTTGTAGTGGGTCACAAAATCCACTTCACTGACACTAATAGGCTTTGATGCAGAAGAGTGTTTGTGTGTGTGTGTGTGTGTGTCTGTGTGTGTGTGGGAAAGAGAGAGTGGGACCTCTTGTGATGTGGAATGTTGATACGTGCTGGTATTTGACAGTGCATACACACATTCAAACACACACACACACAGAGCAGTGTGTGGCAGAATATGGCCGGAAAGTGAAATCCATTTTAGAGATTTCCACACCTACAAATCATCCAACATGTAAGAACACACACACACACACACACACACACACACACACACCCACACACACACGCACACGTAAGCATGAAGAACACGTATGTTTCATATTAGGTGAAGTGAGAAAACACACCAGCCTTTTCCCCCAAAATCCCCTTGTCTTTTCATACCTCCATCGTCTTCTCTCTCTTTCCTCCTTTCCCTCTCACCCCTCCATCAGTGTGTATGTCTATTTATGTGACCATGTCACGGCAGCTCTACTGTAAATCACAGTGTCTCTTTTTAAGAAGATAAGAAGGATTATGTGCCCCTTCTTCCTGAGGGGAGACTTTGCTGGAGGAGAGTGAGTAACTGGCAGTAAAGAGAACTGCCAACAGCCAATGGGGAAGCTCCAACACTCGGCTAGCCAATGGTGTACCTTTATCACTCAGTCAGTGACAGACATTCGTGTTTATAGGGCTGTTGTGGTCCAACTAAATAATTCATTTTCAATGATGGTCAGTCAATATAGGGCCCACATGTAGCGTCCTTCCTACCACAAACCTTAATTCAAAGTCAGCAATTCTTAACAAATTACATAGTTACATAAAACTATGGGATTCATGAGTGAATGGCTGAGTGGCCAATCAGGAGCCCAAACAATGAGGCTGCCCATGTTAGTTTGTCATGCTGTCAATTACTGAATCTTATCATTTGAGAAGAAAGACTTTCAGCTATTCTGTTCCACTCTTTTAAGAGGGTTTAACACTCAGTGTGTGTGATCAATACGAGCCTCGTAGCTCATACTTATTAGCCATAACCATTGGTCCAGTCCAAGTCAATGTAATGGATTATAAGGTTACAGGAAAGATTCCTTCTGCTTGGTGAGAAAAGGGAGAGTTAGATGAAGTAAGAAAGCTGAGCTGTTGGATGGAGTGTGTTTGCTTTTCTGATTCAGTAGCTGAGTAAATGTAACAGTCCTGTACAGCTGGAGCCAAAGCTTAGTGCACCAGGGCTGACAACAACAATGATTGTGTGTCTCCACCCAGGGAAAAAAAAATTGCCACTCTTCACTTCCTTGGAGGCTTGATTTGAGATATATTTTGTGTAAACTGACTTTTTGTCCTAAGTGTTGTGCTGAAGGAAAACTCATTTGAGTGAAATGAAGGCATCTACTGATATTTGCTTTAGACTGTAATATTTCTTTACACATGGCCAGGTTAGACCACAGGTCCAAAAACATTAAAAGAAAACAAAATGAATTAACAAAACTGTTTGTACTGCATCATTCTTTACCTGACAACTTCATCTGGTCATAGCAAACCTCCCATCTTCCAGAGTTATGGACGCACAGTTTATTATACATTAAGGGACATTAACCTACATTTCTATCATGGGTGCTTTAGATGAAATACCATAGATAAAATAGATTTGTTCACAGCCTGTCTGACTGTTTCTGCCCTCTTAGACATAATTCAAGCATTGATGCAAAGCTCAACAAGTAAATTAATGTCATTGGAATGACATGATGAAAAATGAACCATGGTTCTGAAACACGGATATATTTCTTTGTGAATCTGTCTCTGGGGATCAGGAATGTCTGATTTATGATGATTCATTAGAGAATAGCTCACATTCATAATGATGTCAGCTGAGGTGTTAGCTGAAGGATTTCCTGTAGGATGACTTGAGTGACAGGAGACATGTAGCAACTAGGGACCATCTCGTGATGGGATCACACCAGCTGCTCCGCCTCTCAACGTGCTGACGTTCTGACCCATGCGTCCTCAGTAGTCATAACTACTATTACTAATACTACTATTACTACTCAGGGCGGGGCTGGGTGAAAGGAGGAAAAGGAGGAAGACAGAAAGGAAAAGGAGGAAGACACTCTGTTGCAGTCTGTCATAGCTTTTCTTTTTCTTTTTGTGTGTGTGTGTGTGTGTGTGTGTATGTGTGTGTGTGTGTCTCAGATTTCCCTGCTTAGTCATTTTCCTACTAAGACTTTCTTTAGAGGTCAGTAGCTGCCTATGACAAGTACAGAGTGGAATGTTCTAGTCTTTTACAGTTTTTATTTCTAAATCCACATCTTTTATTGTTAATAACTTGCCAGTTTTTAACTTTCACAATCCTGTTACAGTAAATACTACAGCAACATTGATTTACCACTGAGCAGAAATACATGAGCATGTGCAGTCACACATTCAGCTAAATAAGGCTATGATTATAATCCACTCTTTCATTTATCTCGTGGATCAGCAGTTAGAAGACCTCCATCACAGCGTCTGTGATTTTAGAACAAACTTTAGGGGCTATAAGAAATGACATGTTACCTGACACTGTAGAGCAGTTAGCATGGAAGAAATGAGATGAGAGAAACTGAAAGAAGACGTGGAAGGATTAAAAACGATTAAAAAGGATGGGGGAAAGAAAACAGGAACAATTTAACTAGAGAAAACAAATACCAAGGTCATGTGGTCTTAACATAGCAAACAGAGCTGCAGCAGACACAGAGAGATATCAGTGACTCTCCTCCACTTATCTGAAGTTGACCCATGAGGCCTGTCTTTGATGGAGATGTTTATTTGCCTACAATCTGCTTCCTTCAAGTCTTCTAATCAACTGAAGTATTTTTTTAAAGTTTCTTGGAGGCATTTTTTATGCCTTTATTTTGATAGAGACAGGAGATGTGGGGAAAGAGTATTGGGAAGGTTTGGCAGGCCGGGAGTTGAACCGGGGACTTGCTGCTTAACTATTGGGACACCCTTCAACTAAAGTGTTCTAGAATATCTAAAATCTGATCCATTTACCATTAAAATGTCACACAAGTGGCTGGAATCTATGCGTGGGTCACTCTTTTCCCAGCCTCTCTCTTCAAACATCTCACCAAACACAATGTTGATCTGTGCGTGGCAACTACAGCATGGTGTAGTTGCAGTTGGAGTTTTGGCAGCTAACGTGACTTGGTTAAGGTTAGGGAAAGATTAATTATTAAAGAAACGTGATGTTGACAGCTTGTGGGACCCTGTCCTGCAGTGTATACCACTCTCCCCCTCTGCTGATCAAACAGTTCAAAAAAACAAAAAGTTAGTTAGTTAGTTCTAATGCTGGACAAATGTAGAAGGCTTTCCACTGTATGTAAGCATCTTTTTTAAATTTGAAATCCCAGAGACATCTCATCACAGATAATGCTCTGATACTTCCCTCTCCCTCCTGACCATCTGACTGAAGCTAACCCAAGAAATCCTCCTTTGATCAAGGCGTTTATTTGTCTAGGGTCCTTCAGCTGGCTTATCATGGGCAGCAGGTTAAGAGTGGGCGAACTGCACTTTCACACGCATACACATCTGAGAAATCCCATTTGTTGAACCAATTAAGTTCCCAGTCTCTGTCCCTGCCAACCTCTGAAGATCAGATAGAAAGAGATTTGTTTCTTTTAGCTGAGCTGATACCAGTTTTAAAAACTTTAATAATAGTGATAACAGGTCAGGAAAGGCCTACAAGCAACCAGGCTGGCATGCAGTTAGGCACAAGAACACAAATGTTCAAGTCCAAAAAACAGGCAGGATAAAAACTAGAGACTGGACCTTTACAGCTAACGTGGCACAGCAGAACTGACATCACATGTGTGGAAATGGACCAGTATATAAAGGAAGGTCTGGTGATAGAGAATGGGAGACAGGTGAGCAGGGGGATCTGGGAGTAAGGAGACTGGAACAGAGAGGAAAGTCTGAGGACATCTAGTGGACAGATGGAGAGTTGCAGTGACTGGACTTCATCGAAATGCAGGGCCTGTGGAAGTGGGAATGTGGCAGGTATCCTGACAAAAAGTTACATACTGTAGCTTTGACAACATCCTAGTGGTCTCCCAGAAAGTAGACTTATACTCAAGTAGACATATATCAAGCTCTTGGATGACTGTTAACAAACAGTGACCTGCGTGGACATCCTGCAGACACAAAACAACATGGGGATCCCTGTGGAGTGCTCTTCATGCCCACCTGCTGAAGTTTTCACTAGTGTTTTATCACTGCTTTTGTCCACCAACCCCTGAAGAAGATATCAGACTTGTTTTGGATCAATAAAGTATTGGCTATCTTCCTATTAGAGATCCACTGTGGTTGGAATCCCACAGTGGATCCACTAATCTCCCCAGCAGAGGTTAGTGTGTACAGGAGATGACTGAGAGAGTCTGAAAACAGAATCTCTGTATTTTATAGTATAAGACTTTGCTGTTACCGTTACCAGGCTTTTTCCATTGTGACTAGGTGGAACTGTATGAGGGTGAAAAGACAAAAAGTAACATAAAAAGCTAAAGGATAACTTCTCTGTAGATCAAGAAAATCTCATGTGACTATAGGAATCTTTCTGTCTCTGTTGAAGGTGTCCAATAGCCAATAGGACGTGTCCTCCTGGTCAGACATGGAGCAGCAGGCTGTGTTGGTGTGTCAGCATGGCTACCAACGTGCACTACAACACCCCTCCATCACCGCTGCCCCCTCCACGGTCCTCCCAACAGCACCCTGGTGAGTGTTTACACATTTGACACACAAAGAGGTTTTATCTTGTATCTCTGGTCATTTTTTCTGAAAACACTGTAGAGGAAACTGCCTTTTCTTATTTTTCCTGCAGCAGCCTGGAAAAAAACACAAGAAAAAAGAGGAAGAAACAATTACAGCTGCAGATAGGCATACATAGCAGGGAAATGACCCCTCACTGCCAACAATGTTGAGCAGTAATGAGCAGTTTAAATGGCTGTTGGAAGCTGTGTGTGGTCGTGTAAATGTGTTTTTATACCTGCGTGTCCTTAATACCTCGTATGAAACCTAAATAGATGTATTCTATGAGGGACAGAGGAAAACGGCATGTGATGGGGAAACAATTCAATTCAATTCAATTTTATTTATATAGCGCCTTCCACAATCAAAATTGTCTCAAAGCGCTTCACAGAG
>JBBMJY010000020.1:25217762-25233840 GCA_037833715.1 Toxotes lorentzi
GACAGTGGCAAGAAAAAACTCCCTTTTAACAGGAAGAAACCTTGAGCAGGACCTGGCTCATATGGGGGACCCTCCTGGCGAGGGCCGGGCTGTGCATGCAACACTGTGATGGCATCAGCTACTGTTTGCACAGTACTGGCTGCATTCCTCAAACCTACCTTTTTTGGCTCCTTGTGCTACAACTAATTGGCGCTCTCATGTGGGAAATCTTTAACCAGCGTGCTCTCTGGAAGTAATGTATACATGAGAGAAATTTAAGAAGAGGTGGCCACGAGTGGTGGGAAAAGGCCCGGATCTGTACAGCCAATGATCATCGTATCTGCAAGTTATACATCAGTAAAACATCTTTTCTCTCAGCATTTCTCCGCCCTCACTGAAGCTGTTAAGACACATGGGACACGTGGAGACTGCTAACTGCTAAATTGTAAAAGGCTGATTTTTGATAACATCGACTTTAAGCTCTGCAATTTTGAAATTCATTTTGCTCTTGGGTGACATCTAAATGAATACCCTCCATACCCTCAAATGGAGTGAAACAGGCCGTGTATAGAACTTGGGTGGTGCATGAGCAGGTTGCAGTCGTTGAAATGAGCAAATGTGTGTTGTTAAGAGAGTTTGGTTGTTCCAACCTGGAACAAGCAAACTTCACAGAGAAAAGTAAGAGAGATTTAGGTTCAAATCATGAAAACTGCATAAGGTGTTTTTACACTATTGACCCTAGTGTACATTAAAGCTTTCTTATCAGTCCCTGTGTCCTAAAGAGCTTTGAGAAGGGCAATGACTACAGACTTTCTTCAGGCCTCTGTTCCTAAAATGGTCATTAGTCAGCCAGCCTTGTTTACTAATGTTCTAACTTTCTATGATTGCACAACATCGAAGTAAAAATCAATGTAAAGATGGGTAAACTGGACACTCCAAATAATGCTGTGGTTACCCTTCTCAATGTACCTGGAGCTTTGAGAGGAACAGCCGGCCACTTGTCTCTGATTTCAGCCAGTTTTACTGTCACAGTCAACTGTGCTTCTTCTGTACTCACTTACACCAAAAGCCAAGACTACAGCTCACCCAGCACAAAGACATAGCTGCAAGTAAATACTGCTGTTTAGTGCTGCATGATGACGTGTCACACACACATTCCGAAAACTGAAACAAACACACACTGGTAGTAGAGCCCATCTTTCTCTACGTTGGTGTTTGTGACAGGAGAATGTTCACCAAGGAGTATTTATGACTGCAGTGTATTTGTTGAGAGTCTGTGTGTGTGTGTGTGTTTGTGTGTTCATCTGTGTGTCTGTTTGGCTATGATAACACTCTGGACTAAATGTAAACAAATGAGAAGTAGAAGAATGTGTGGATCCTAGAGTAGCAGATTCCACAGATACTCACACATGCAAATACACACTCACACTGTGTGAATGAAACAGGCAAAACAAAAGATCTGTGAAAGATAACAGGTGAATTCAAAAGGGAAACCCTGATTGGCTGACTGGATGTCATTAGAACGGTTGTGAGGAAATGATGTGATGTGTCTCAAAAAATTATTTCTGTGTTCTCATGAAATTTGCAGTGCATAGTCACATAGTCACCAGACGACAATGATTGCTTTAATTTTGGTGGCCTGGATGACCTTTCCTCTAATTACCACCACTGGGCCTAAATCTGCACTTATACAAATGTAATACTAACATCTAATGATCAGATTGTACATTAATGTTCCCCGTGGGATGAACCCTTTCCTCAGAAGACACATGAGCTTTCCACTAACTCTGCTTATACAGTGCATAATGACTAATGTTATGTTCCCTTAACTTTGTTTCAAAGCACTTTTTATCCTTTTTAAAATTACTAGGAAAATCAGAAATTTAGGGCTCCATGCTGACACATCATCTCGTCTCTGGTCAGTGGATTATGTTTCCACTGCAGGAATCAGAAACATGATTTTTAACTGTGTGTCGTGAAAAAGTGATAAAGGAGCCGAGGCAAACTTTAAACTGTTCTACTGTTGTTGAAGGTTAGTGTCCCTGTCCATCTACCCTCTCTAACTTCTACAGCCTTTGTTTTCGCTCGTACCTCGTCCTTTCACTGTGGGGAAACTTAGTTCCCTCATTCATTTTCCTGTGTTAAGCAAATGAATTACTTTGAACGAAATCAGGCATGTTTGCAGAAATTCTGTAATTTGGATGGTGCTGTGCATGATATCAAGGACAGATGTCTTAAAGTCTTAATCAGTCTGTTACATGATTGATGTGTAGACTGACTCCCCCTAAATCCCTCTGAATCTGTTGCGCCATCTTGATTCTCAGCTTTAAGGAGCAGCAGGCTTCACAACACAGACATTTCTCATGATGGAGAGAGACCTGAGAGTCAACCCTCAAAGATTTGGATATTAAACAGAAATTTGGCAAGTAGGTTTGACAAACCATGGCATGGGTCCAGTAGAACAGACCTTAATATTAGGAAATATTACACAAATAATTCTGTGTGGCAGACCTCCCCACAACGTGTTGATATGCCTAGAAATAACCTTGCCAGACAGAGTGAGCATGACAGGATGGTATTTGAATAAGGAATAGGGAGGTACAGATGAAGATGGATGACCATGTTTTTATGAAAAAATATAGGAGGTGTACTGTTATACACATGAAACTTCACAGAACAAGGATCAACTAGAGACAATCATGTGACGATACTACACCAGCGGCATTACCCGTCAATGTGATGATGATCTGTGAGTACTCAGTAGTCGAATGTAAATCCAGCGGCCCACATTTGTAAAATGAATGCAATGGCCCCCTCCCTATCTTTCTGGTGTCCTTGGACCACACCCATCTTCATTTTGATCTCACCTACACACCTGTACAGTTTCTTGGCTGCATCTTGCAGAGTTGTCACGCTACTGTGTTGACAATATCTGGCCATAGAAAGACATATAAACATCTGCCAAAGTACTCAAAACCACCTCTGTGGCACAGGTGGTAAAAACAATACCAGCCACACTGTAGCAGATGGTAACACACCCCCTGTCCCCTGTCTGCAGATTGCACCTAGGCCACCAGTTCTGGTAGCCTAGGAGTTACTGCCTCACATTCAGCAATGATTGTGGCCCTTTCCAGACTTGGCATAACCAGGCATCTCAGGTGATCCAATAGTGGACAGCTCTAAGTACAGGTGTGAATGACACACCGAGGACACATTTGAGATCCGATCACTCAGACTACATTCATCTGAGGTCTGGGTTACATATGGCCACGTTCTTTTAGGAGTGTCAACTCAAAAATGGAATTCCAAAATGGAATGAATCACAAACAGCCATCTTAGAGAGAGATATCCCAGGAGGGTCCATGTACCAGCACAGAGAAGCCTCAGCGTCGAATAGAAACGACAAATAGAAAAAGACACGTGTAGAGGGGGAGAAGAGGGAGATAAAGACAGAGAGAGGCATAGAGCTTGGGTCCAGGGAATGGGCTTTTCCAGGGCCATCCCCATGTCCGTGAGAACACTGTATCACAATATCATCAATATATCAATATCGTGAGGAAAAAAGTACTGTAGACTGTATGGATTTCAGCTGCAGTGCATGTGTTTACTGTGTTTATAGATTATAGAACTGGAGCTACTTGCCAACGCTGCAGACGTTGGCAGTGCTCTGTTGGTTTTACCCTGAAGAATTCCAGTCGATGTATGTTGATCTTGTTTTTGATCATATAGCCACGGTAATAAAGGCTTTTTAGCTTTTGTACTTCATTGAAACAGTGTGCCATGAATTTTGTGGGGATCCATTCCCTTTCTTGTGGACAGTGGTTATATCACTGACAGGAGTAGCCCTTTCACTCCTTTTTTAAAATACAAAGTTCATTACAAATTCTTCAGAAGAAGAGAAGTTACAAAATTCTAGTCAGGGCTTTGCTGAGGAAGACCTACAGTACAACATTTGGCACTGTCATCAACAGAGATTAAACCAAAAGCCTATCTAATGTCTAATAGCATTGTCTAATGACAATCAACAGGAGGAGCAAAGGGTCTGTTTTAGTCAATTAAGGCCCATGAGTAAAGCACAATCTAGAAACTGACGTTTAAAAACCTCATGAATATGTTTTCCCAGAAATAATGTCTTAGTCACTGAGGATAATCCACAGAATTCACTGCATACAATTCAAATGACAAATGACCAAGTGTTATTTTTTGTACAGAGGTTAAACTGTTTTCCACCAGACACAATGAACGGGAGCTTCCCAAAAACAATAAGAGTTTTTCTAAACATGGCTTCCATATCATATGGTGGTGTGGAGTCATCTGGAGAGGAGTAACCACAAACCTCTTGCTTTGCTTCCACAGAGATAACACACACGGTTGTTTATGCATGTGCATGTGTGTCTCTGTGTGCAGAGCGCTGACCTCTGCCAGTGGCTGTCACACTGAATCAAAAACAAGATTGCCATCTAACCCACAATGCATCAGCACTATGTGATTCTACATAATTATAGCCTTATTGTTCCCCTTTGGAAAGTGATTGTACATAATATGACATGGCATTCAGATTTCACGATTATCATAATCCACCTACTGCATTATTAAACCATTTCCCCTTTATAGTAAATGTTCCAACATTTGGTGTATGTTTCAGTGTGTTTATCATTTAATCAACATGTAATGCAGTAAACGTACAGAAATACGTGTCTTCCATTAGTGTTTGTCCCCTCAGCTCTTGTTTGGATCCATTGCGGAGGCCATTTGAATGTAGACATGTGGATATGCTTCTGGTGATAGAAATCAAACACAGAGTGATTCTATCTTTGACATTCCCCAAACACAGTTCAGGGAATCTATCACCACCAACAGTGTGATCTGTATTGCAGATATCGTCCAGGGCAGAAATAAACAATTTAAAACAACAAATTAAGAATTTGTTTCAGGCTATGGATTATTAACGAGTCATTCCAGGGCAAAAAGGAATAGTCTGAGGGAGATATTTATTGAAAGTGTTCCCCAGTGAGACTTCCCCATACATCTGTGTAGTGAAGAGTTTGTTATCAGCCTGAAAACAGTCCTTCTCAGGGGAACATAAAGCTCCATTACACTGATTTAGGTTGTTAAAGTATGTGCAAGCACATGCTGCTATACTGGAGTAGACACATCCAGCATTTTGTTCTTGTTATCTATGTTTGTTCATCTGTAGAAACACACACACACACACACACACACACACACACACACACACACACACACACACACACACACACACACACACACATACATTCATGTGTGCATAGAACAGTCTGAACATCCATTTGCCAGACGTCCCGTTGCTCTCTCTGCGTCTCTCCCTGTGTTTCTCAGCTAGAGGATGATTTGCCAGTATTGAAGGAGAACCATCTGTGCTGTCCCCGAGGAAACAGAGAGCACCGCTACTTTCAGGAATGCCTCAATTTTAGAGTTTATCAGTGTTTTCAAACAACTGTCACGCACAGTTTTGTAGTTGTAGTTGTGCAACATTTCCAATAATAGCCAACGTTTACAGCAGTGTCTTGCATAGTTTGTTTTCTTAAAACTTACAGCGGCAAATGACCACGTCTGTAACTCTTGCTTTTCACCTGTCTTCATATGACACGTTAATGAGATTAGGCTTTCTGTGCTGTACTGTATATATGCTGTATATTGAAACATTCATACCAGTCCAGCTTGATTCAGTCACATACTCAGCTTTAGTGTCATCTGCATTTGTTTCTTGAAGTGTGTCCTGTACAAAACTCTATGTTTTAAGAGGTTAGTCTTAGGTTTATTGATAACTAATTGTCAATTATCCACATTCTGAGTGGGATATGTATGTTTTTGACCAGATGGTGGGTTTAACCCATTCTTAGAGACCAGAAGCACAAGAAAATCTCTCTGCAGCCAATTAGCTTCCTGTCTAGACTCCTTTAAAGCATCCTTTTACATGTGTGTGTGTGTCTCTCCTTCTATACCTATAGACATATTTTCAGCAGATGTGTGTGGCCCAGATAAGGAGCTGGATGTGGAAACCTGTCAGTGTGTGTGTCAGCGCAGGGATCAGACTCAAGACTGTGGCCCTAACCGACATTTTGACCGCAACACCTGCCAGTGCATTTGCAACGTTCCGCCTGCTCCCTCCTGCCCGCTCAACCATGTCTTCAACAAGGAGACCTGCCAGTGCACGTGTACCAAGACATGTCCGAGGCACCAGCCGCTCAATAAAGCAAAGTGTTCCTGTGAATGTAATGAGTCCCCCAACAAGTGTTTCCTAAAAGGAAGGAGGTTCCATCAAGCTACATGCAGGTAAGGAGGGATGTGGGGGGTTTGGTACCATCACTTTTAGTAGGGTCGAGATCAGAGCAGTGTTGCACCAGTGTTTGTCAAAAACTGTTCTTTGGTCAAATTACAAATTCTTAGCTACTTTTCTCTGCTCTTTTCTTCCTCTGTGACGGTAAGTTTCAGCTGAGGAGAGAAACATTTTTCACTTGAAGTTGTGAGATGACGTGAAGTGTGATTGTTGACATAAGAGGAGCATTGGTCTGCTGTTCTGTTCTAGAATTTACTGCATCATAAATTCATTCTTCATAATGTCAGAGGACCATGACTACAAGTGCAGCACAAAGATAAAAAAAACCTGTTCAATTTCTAAATAATGGCCATGTGCATTTTTCAAAAATGAAGTCATGTCAGTTTTATTTATATAGCGGCAAATCATAACATAAGTTATCTCAGGGCAAGTTATCATATAGAGCTGTGCTCCTTATAATATTATTTACAGAGACCCAACATTTTCCCCGTGAGCAAGACAGAGGAGAGGAAACACTGGGCTCAGGGTGGGTGGCCATCTGTCTCAACTGACTGGGTAAGGGGAGGGGTGGGGAGTGGGAGGCATATATGTATAATACTAATTATAATCTGAATAATACATTAATAATAAGACAAATAATTATAGTTGTAGCAGTGCATGTTGAGCAGGATCATCGGGGCAGCAGGTGGTTTGCAATCACAGATCCAGACTCTGCAGCTCCAGAGACAGAAACACCTGCAAAAAGCAAAACTACGGGAGAGGCACACCCAGGCAGTCTAGGCCTATAGCAGCATAACTAGGATTTCTAAGTCTAAGCCAGCACTATTTATAAGCTTTATCAAAGAGGATAGTTTTAAACCTTGTAGAGAGGGGGTCGGCCTCCCAGACTCAAACTTTTAGATGATTCCACAGTAGAGGCTCTTAGAGACTCTGGGAACCACAACCAAGCCTGCATTCAGGGAGCACAGTGTTCTTGTGGGGTCATAGGGAACTGTGAGCTCTTTAAGATATGATGGTGTCTGAGCATTGATGGCTCTGTAGATGAGGAGTGTGGTCCATCCATCCCTCCTTCCATCCATCAGTGACAATTATGACTGTAATAAGCTTCCGTTGTTCGTGATAGTAACATTATTATTATTGTAAATACAATCGGTTTTCCTGCACACAGACGTGTTCTGGTGGTCTCCACTGCTGTATTTCTATATCATATTGTCGTGTATCATGTAAAGCTGAGAGTGTTAGCAGTTCATTTTTAGCTTATTTATGCAGCGGGTAGTTTAATGAGTGACCCACAGTAATTAGCACAAATAAGTTCTATATCACAGTGATTATGATGATGATGGAAGACTTTGGCAGCTAAAGTTCTTTTTGTATTTCAGTGGTTCAGTGGTTGCATCATCCTAACACACACACACACACACACACACATACACACACACACACACACACACACACACACACACACACACACGTACTCACATACTTGTAATGTTAGTGCCTGTGTGAAGTCAGGGGGTGCTTATTGCAGTGAACCTGGTGTGTAATACAAGACCTCAGTGTGCTAATGACTTCTCCTAGCTGTCACTTAACCATTTCCTTTCCCTGCACAAGAGGAAACACACACACACATACACACACACATCCATCCACCCTGTCCAGTCTTGACCCTTTGTGACCCTGTTTGAGGGTGATTTATGACTATGACAGGAGTAGGAATCTAATGGCTGGGATCTGGCACTTGTGTTAGTGTGTGTGTGTCTCTTCAAGTATCTGTGTCCCGATATTCTGTCATCCACCATGTGACACCCCCGTTCAGTCAGAAAAGCAGTGGCGATCACACACCAGAATCTTAATGGCCCTGATGGAGGGCCTTTGTAAAACAGCGATTAGTCCCTGCAACACTTGATGTGTTCTTTGGAGTTCCGTGGATCCGCTCCTTGAGTAATCATTTGGATTGGACCGGACTATCAGGCCTTGACTCTGGGCTGCAGTTAAGCAGAGATGAGCTTTTGGAGGCCAATACTAATGTTTTTGGACTCCAAGCTGTTATTCTGTTGCTCATCCTGATTTATATATTTACTTGACAATTTCCATGTCCAGAAAATGACTTTTATTCTTGTTAGGTTAAAAAAATCCTCTGAAAAAAGGATTTAGACCAAACTGTCTGAGGGAAAGATGTGAAAGACTGCATTAGAAGTGAAACTACAAAACATTTCTTCCGCTTTGTCGCCCTGTTCTGGTGAACATTCGAGTGGTTCAGACATGGGCTGTAAATCACATAGTAGTTCTGAAGGCTGTAGCTTTTACTGCTATGAAATCTAAACCTTAGTTCTTACCTTTGACCCTTAGAACACACAGGAAAGTAGTTACTGTTTGTGAGGCAGCAGAGGTTCTCAAGCATGTGCAGCAGTGTTTGACTGTACTGAAAACCTGCAGACCTCATCAGACAATCATGGCTGTCGACCATGGCTGGCCAAATTACTACAGAAGGTACTATTTGAATCCCTAGTTTTCATGCACACTGGTGAGGAACCTGTTCAGAACCATTGCAGTCCATACTTCTACTATAAATGTGCAATCATACAAATCCCATCATCTGATAGATGGATCATGTGATGGATTTTAATCCCACTCCAACCAACATACTCACATGGGTAAGAATAAACACGTTTCAACACACAAATAAGACCCAGTCCTGCCAGACCAATATCCGGGTATCTACAGGTCTTGAAAAACCTTAAAAGACACTGAATTCATTTTATATAAGTCTCCAGAAATTTGTGTACTTCATAGATCATTTTGGGCCTTTTCCCTCTCTACTGGTTTTCCATCATTCTTCTTAAATGATTAAATTCCCTTCTATTTAGTATTAAAAGGTCTTTGAAAACCTTGGAATTACCTTGTTGATCTCTGATGAATATGTTTAACTGTTTCTTACCAACCTAACCTGACTTACTCTAGAAACATTGCTGCTATGTTATAAGTCTTGAAGCTAAATTGAATATTTTTTTCCTTTTTCATTGCAGTTGTCTCAGGCCTCCCTGCGAGGTCAGGAGGCGAAGGTGTGAACCTGGTTTCTCCTTCAGCGAGGAAGTGTGTCGCTGCGTACCGTCCCACTGGAGACGGCTGGACTAACCGCTGGCTAATGAGCCGCTAACGAGATGCTAAAGAGCAGATTATGAACTTAACGCGTAGAATTTCATCGCCCATCCCCTGTATACTTGCAGGTCATGAGTATCCCCATCAGCTGTGATTGATGGCAGCTAAGCGTGCGGACCCTGATGAACGTGGGAAAACCTTAGAGATCTGAGTGAAGATATGGGAAACTCTGGTGATTTAAAGGCGGGAAATGCACTGACTTGGCTGTGAGGACATTTTAATAAGAGAGCGACTGATCGGAGCCCAGGAATGGAAGGATGGACTGAGAGAAAGTGAGAGTCAACACTCGACACTTGTTTTAAAATATTGTCTAAATAATTTGTTTTAAAATATTTGGGGGGTTTTGTATTAATTATGTCTCCGTATTCTTATGTCAGATATTAATTATATAATTTATTAAATGTTATTTTTCAACCTCTGTTTATTGCAATTTCAATCTTTTCCAAGGAAATACACTGTGATCTGTATTTTTGTATCATGTTAAGTATATGTGTAAAATAAAGTATACTGGATGTTGAATATTGTTAACTTAGTTTTGTTATCCAGTCTGTTCTGGTGCGTGTTGTACTGATGTTATTTTGCTCTTAATCCACTTCAACATCAGTTGGATTAAAAAAAATGAGGGCCTTAAGGTAAAAAACTGAAGACAAATGTTTTTTTGTTTATAGGGTGAAGACCAGATACTTTTAGAAACACCCAGTGTCTCTATCTAATGATTTCTGTTTGAGAAACTGAAAGTCAAACCCAGATAACCAGATGAGTTTGTATACCTGTGAGTTACAGTTATTAAGGAAGACAACGTGTGTTTGACATGAGCAGAGGATTTAGGCTAAAACCTTACAACAACTCTGTGTTTGTCTTCAAACCAACTGAAGAAACACTTTTTCTTTGTGCTTTTCTTACACAAAGTACAAAAGAAGCAACATGACTGGTTCCACTTGTCATCAGTCTCATGCTACTGGTGTCCACAGGTCCTTCTCAGTTCTGAGGAACTAAGACCTGACCTTTACTGCTGTGGATCTCAGGTCAGTATTTCAACATGTCCAATACCCAAATGGATCCAAATAGACCTGAACGTACGGGGTATCAGCTCTGATCAGGTGGTACATCAATCAGAGCAGAGAAAACAGTTTTGAGGTGAGAGGGACGATGAGAACTGTGAACTTCACAGATACTTTCCTTGTTTTCAATGTTTTTGTTTGCTTTGTAGTTTTATTTTACAGTTTAATTTAGGTTCTATATAGTTTTTTGTTTTTCATAAAGTAAACATGTTTGTGTTTGAGACTGTTGAAGTCATGACTGTCTCAGTATTTTTAGGGCTGGCTGGCAATGCAAAACACACAGTATATCTCTGTATTTTCTGTGAAATGGGCTAAATGTTCAGTTGTTAGTCACAGCCACATGTGAGCAGTCACAAGCACTTTTATGAAATCAGATTGTGGTCAAATGAAAATGCAAGGACAGGGTTTCCTTCCATGTTCGAAAATACACAGCTGCAAAACATGTAAACGAAAAGAATTCTCTAAAACAAATAGCCTGTATGAAATAAAAATAGGTCTGTCTGTGAGTGTGTTTTGAACACAAATAACAGACTGATTGAAACAGAGTAAAATTACAGGCTCGCCTGCTTAACAAAACACACAGCTGTGCAAATAACAATACAAATATAAACCCAACTGCTCATCTGATCTTTTAGATCCGAACCTTCTCCAAATAACTGAGCTGTTGTTTTTCTTCAGGTCTTCAGTGTTTCCCACAGGCTGAGAATTTACTTGTGGTGGTGGGTGGTGGTGGGTGCGTCCGATGTGCATGTAGAGACTCATGTAGTTTAGAGGGGGAGAGTGTTACATACAGGCTATCAGTAGATGCTAGATAGGTGGCTGAGTACAGTCAAAGATGCTCTATAACAAAGATGACGCATTACAAGCTGCAGTGGTATGGACAGTGGAATGAAATGCAATATACACTTCCTGTCTCTTAAGTGGGCGTACCTCTCACCCTCCCCACCTCATTTGGCAGTGTGATTACTAGGACTATTTAAATTGTAAAAGATATATTTCACCACTTTGTACTTCTACTGTACTGTGTGTGTTACATGCTCGCTGTGTAACCTCTGCTGTTATTTTGGCCAAGGCTAGAAAACATATTCCAATTTCAGTGGGACTTCCTGGTTTAATAAAGGCTGAATAAAATAATAAGCACAACAACATCATGTATTTACTGGTAACATTAAGCATCAAGCAATAATGATTAGCTAGATAAAAGAGCACTGACAAACGACACCAGCTCATTCAGTCAGGCCCATGGTACTCAGGCGAAGCTGGTATGAGATGTGACAGTGGCTAATATTAATAGCTAATTTATTACTGATCTGTCCTCTGTCAGATATGTGGTCTAGTACGGGTCTAGTATTTACTTTGGCAACTATGGGACAAAAGAACTGGTCATAATCTGAGCTGACATTCAAGTAAATAGACTCAGGACCGGCAGCTAGTCTCCTAAAGAGGCGGGGCACGTGATATGATTTGATGGAAAGTTCATCATCACCTTTCTGAACTGTATCTGGAACAGTGAAGCCTCTAGAGGTTTTCAAAGTGGGAACCTGGAAGTGAAATAATATTGCATTAGTTATTACATTAATATCAATAGCAGATCACCTATAATGGCATAAATGTGATTCGCTTACAGAAATAGTTACAGTGGTTTTGAGGAATCGTACTGTTTTTCCCACTTTCCAGACACATGAAGTAATATATGAATTAGTACAGACCTTTGTTATGTATTTGATGTAATCTAAAGTCCAACAGCAATATTAGGCTTATATTTTGGCTCAGGCTAAGCAAGTAAAGTGAAGGCGTTGGGGGGCATCTTTTTCCAAGCTCTGCCTGAGGGGAGGCCCATAGTCTCAGACAAACCCCTGCTCCAGAGTGGGGATGAGCTTGAGTACAGATGCAGAGGGAGAGTGGAAGCCAGGTTGATGCAAACACTGGTACAGCCTCATGGAAGAAACAGGTAACACAACATCAAACTATGTTGGTATAAACATCATGGTCTGAGCCTGTACCTCATTTGAAAATACAGTGATACACCTTGAAGTCAATTTACCACCCAGCTCTAATGGAAGTGACCGGAGGATTTGCAACAGCTTTTCAAAGTTTTCCCATCACACTGAGCTCATACCATATATCATTTAAACAGTTTGTTCAGATGTGTCTCTTTGAAATGGGGGTAAACCAAATCAAACAAGGATTCAGCTTCGTCGGAATGGAACTGAAGCTGAGCTTGTTTTAAGAACATCAGTGGCCTACAAGACTTCTGATGTTAAATGACAGTTGGTTTTTTTTTTTTTTGTTTTTTTTTCATAATTTGATTCTCAGATACTAAATAGGTTAGAACCTTTTGTCTTTCATCCATCTTTTGCTCTGTTGGCTACAGAATGCTTTATTGCTGGTGTTAGAGGTGGAAACTGGACATTATTCATATAAATTTGTCATTGAAGCATTTGAACAAATTACTTTAGTTTTTATGACTTTACATTAATTCTAAGGAACATCATTTTCATGAAAATGAATTTATGCATGTGAAACCCGGGTAGGTGCCTCTAAATCTGCCAGGCATGTTCAGGGGATTGATTCAGTATGGGGTTAGGGTTAGGGGTTAGGGTCAGGGGTTAGGATTAGGGTTAAGAACCGAAGACACAGAATCACTGGATAGTTTAATAGCAAATAGGCAAAGCAAAATTATACGAAAGAAATGATGAATCTTTGAATGAAAGTAGAAGGTTTTTCTCACAAGCCTCTTAAAACATATAATAATGACCAAACTCACACCTAACAAATATTTGTTAAAGAGTGACTGCAGAGTTCCCACGGGACCTCAGACTGTTTAGTCAACACTTATGAGTCTCTCCTAAAGACATGTTACCAAAAGACTAACCATACTATCGTTTCCTCCTCATTTCCTTCCTGGACATTCTCCAGCAATGCATCGTCCACCCTGCGGCTACACAGATGGCAGACTACAAATGAAGGTTAGCGTCATGCAAATATGAAAACAATCCATCGGCTTTAAAATTGAATTAAGATGTTTTCCATCTTCAGATTTGCCTCTAACCTGAATGTCAGGCCTTGTCAGCTGAGTATGTTGCAATAGTATCCAAAATGTGGTGGTTTTGTGATTCTGGGAGTTGTTGAAATTGTAGGGGAAGATTTGTGTGTGTTGTGTTTATGCAAAGTGCAAAGCTTACACTGTTGCACTGTTCCTCCCCGCAATATTTATCTTAAGTACCACAGATCCATTTTGTGTTACATCGCAGTTATGACAGTATTAGACCTGCTGATATTATCTTAGCATAAAGAAAATAGAACCATCCTGGGCTATTGTTGCATCTAAATTATGATGGCTAACAATCAAAATCGATCAAAATCAAAATCAGTCAAAAACTGACCTCCTGGAGACAGCCCTCTTTAGTCTTCACTCTCCTCAGACATATGTCAGGAAATTTTTCTAAGTAAGTCCAACTTATAAACCATGCTTAGTGGCTTGGTGTTGTTATGTAGATGACACTTACTGATGTCTTTTCTGTATAAAACTGTAAGGTTTGGACCTTACTCTGTAAAGTGCCTTGAGACAATGAATGTTATGATTTTGTGCTATATCAATATATATAAAGGATTGCAATATTCTTTGTGTCATCAGAATTTACCAGGCAGAAGGCTGTCCGAAGGTGTTGAGCAGGACAGCCCTGATAGAAAAAATCTTGAGGAAGGACACTGACTTTGGAACAGCATTTGGGTGGTGACAGATGATGTTTTGCACATCCACAAGAACACAAGAACGAACAAGAAAGCTGATTAGGGAAGGTCTACTGTGATGCAGTGAGCCAGTTATGTGGTGATAATAACAGCATGGACATGGTGCATTGTGTATGTTGCCACAGCTCATCCATGTTTGGCTTTGGCCATCAGAAATAAGTCATAATTACATTAATTAATAGGATTTCATTTACATTAGATCCACCTCAGTGCACCAGCTTGAAATATGGGAAAAGGTAGCCAACACACTGATTCAGTCTCAGACGATATATCAGTAATCACTTTGGGATTCTGCTTAATAAATAAGTTAATAACTACAACCAAAATTATGTTATCAAAAGTTAATGAAGGTTGAAGGATTTGAAGTTCTGCAGAGAAGAGGATGGCGACATTCACTCTTGTGCAACTTTAAATACCACAACAGACATATTCAAGTCTAGTCAGATTTATTATAATAATATTTATATAGAAATCATAGTAAGAATGATCTCAGGGCACTTTTCATATAGAGCAGGTGTAGACCATACCCTTTCTAATATTATTTACAGAGACCTGACCTTCCCCCATGTCCAAGCCCTTGGAGACAATGACAAGGAAAACTCCCTTTAACAGGTAGAGACCTTGAACAGAACCAAGCTCTGGGTGGGCGGCCGTTTACGTCAACTGGCTGGGTTGAATTCAAATATGCAAAAGCCTTTGTTTATCAGATAACTAAAGTGAAAACATACAATATGTAATCTCACAAATGGTACTATATACAGACGTGTGTGTGTCTGTGTTTAGCAAAAACAGACAAAAACTAAATGGTTGACTCAAAATGGTGGCTGGGACCACATGGCGTGTGAAGGGGTAAACAAAGTAGAGTACAAAGTGGGAGCTTTGAGTTTCTCTGTGTGTGTGTGTGTGTGTGTGTGTGTGTGTGTGTGTGTGTGTGTGAGGCAGTTTAAGGCCAGTTCATGTAGGATAAAGATTTAAAAGAAAGCTTTGTTGATTACATGCAAAATCAAACCAAACCATATTAATGTGAATACAGTGTGCTGTCCAGCCCTGTTCTTAGCGTTGCCATGCTCTGGGTCCATGGGCAGAATTCATGTGTAGGTGTGAGACCTGAAGAACACCTGAGTTCAGTTTTAACCACACATGAACCACTGGCCATCATGACTCACACACCTTGTTGATGACGGAGGTCAGAGGTCAGACTGGTTGGCTACACTAACTCAAATAACCACTCTTTACTACTGTGATGAACACAAAAGCATCTCAGGATGAACAACACGTCCAACCTTGAGGAGGATGGACTACAACAGCAGAGACCACATCAGGTTCCAGTCCTGTCAGCCAAGAACAGAGATCTGAGGCTGCAGCAGAACAGCATGCAGTGGACAAATCTGCAGAAATGATGTGATGAATCATGTCAACATGGAGCTGAATCTCATGATTTCCAACATGTTGTGGAGTCAAAGCCACAAAGAACTGAGGGAGGAACTATTCAGTATTAGTGTGGTATTCTTGGTAAAGGGCTCAGTTTTGCCTCAACCTGCTCTCTCGCTCTCTCTCTCTCTCTCTCTCTCTCTCTCTCTCTCTCTCTCTCTCTCTCTCTCTCTCCCACACACACACACACACAGAACACTTGTGTGAAGCGAAGCCATTGACAAAGTTTTACACAGTTTAAGACTAAAAGAGGTTTAGAGAGAATTAGCCAACAGAGATTGGGTTATATAAGGTCCAATGAAGACACACACACACACACACACACACACACACACACACACACACACACACACACACACACACACACACACACACA
>JBBMJY010000020.1:25243045-25255853 GCA_037833715.1 Toxotes lorentzi
CCTGCAGCTGAAAAACACCCCCACAGCATGATGCTGCCACCACCATGCTTCACTGTTGGGACTGTATTGGACAGGTGGTGAGCAGTGCCTGGTTTTAGAATTAAGGCCAAAAAGTTCTATCTTGGTCTCATCAGACCAGAGAACCTTATTTTTCACCATGTAGGAGTCCTTTCATGTGTCTTGCACTGAGGAGAGGCTTCTGTCAGGCCACTCTGCCATAAAGCCCCAACTAGTGGAGGGCTGCAGTGATGGTTGACTTTCTAGAACTTTCTCCCGACTGCATCTCTGGAGCTCAGCCACAGTGATCAATTCTGTCTCTGAGCTCTTCAGGCAGTTCCTTTGACCTCATGATTCTCATTTGCTCTGACATGCACTGTGAGCTGTAAGGTCTTATATAGACAGGTGTGTGTCCTTCCTAATCAAGTCCAATCAGTATAATCAAACACAGCTGGACTCCAATGAAGGTGTAGAACCATCTCAAGGATGATCAGAAGAAATGGACAGCAAATAAATTAAATATATGAGGGTCACAGCAAAGGGTCTGAATACTTATGGCTGTGTGATATTTCAGTTTTTCTTTTTTAATAAATCTGCAAAAATTTAAACAATTTCTTGTTTCTCTGTCAATATGGGGTGCTGTGTGTACATTAATGAGGAAAACAATGAACTTAAATGATTTTAGCAAATGGCTGCAATATAAGAAAGAGAAAAATTTAACGGGGTCTGAATACTTTCCCTACCCACTGTATTATATTATTGTTCTACATTTCAATGGCAGATAGATATGAGCATGTTCCTACAATGAACTCGTTTTTACTCTCTAAAATTCCCCCCTTTTTTCCCCCTCCCCTTTTTTATTACGATTATGACTTTATATTATTTAAAAAAAAAAAAATTATATTAAGGCTCTCTTTAAGATTGCTGCGTTTTTACAGAACCTAACCCCTTTTATCTTCGCTGCTTACCCCATTATCTTTCCTAGCCTTTACCTTAATCTCTCCATTTCCCTCATTTACCCCATTATTTCCTAACCTTAACCCCTTTTACCTTCCCTACCTACCCCATCAACCCTTCCTAACCCTAACCTTAACCTCCCCTACCCCCTAAGAAAAATACAAATTAAACAATAAGAATAATTTATCAAATATATATATATATATATATATATATATATATATAAAATCAAAGAGTATAGAATTAATACAAATGGAAGGGGGTTTGGTGACTTTGTGCAGACCCCTGTTTGCCAGTGCACCCAAATCACATAAGTGATTCTTTTTAAATTTAAAATGTCTAACCCTAACCACTCTAACCCATCTATGATGTTTATAAAAGCAGCAATAATTCATGTTAGGAGAACATGTTTGCACTGTGGTGAACCTGTCACATTCAGTGGCATTTAACAGCCTAAATCAGGATGGTTTTGGGAAACCTACTCTTTGATCTCTCAATAGAGTAGTAACCTCAGGGTTCACACCAAGGCGAGGCTCAGCTTTCCTTGTCGCTTCCCCTTTAAACCCAAACAGTAACTGGCTCGTCCACCCTTTGTCCTCTCTCTTGGTTCCATGCTCTTAGGCCTCAGTCAGGCTTTTGCTCTTCTTCTAAACTGAACTGACTGAAACTTCAGTCCATCAGCTACTTCTGGCTTCACCTGCCTGAACACTGAGCTTTCTCTTGTCAGTAGCCTAATAAAGCTCAAATGGACTGCTGACCTGCATGATGGAGCCCTGCCTGGCTCTGACAAATGACTATATATCCGAGAGAAACTGTCCTGACTCTTTTGTTTATGTAAATCTTTTAACATGGGGCTCCTTTTCCCAGGCAAGGAGCGACTCTGCATCTGGAAACATATTTCACATATTTCCAGCCTAAGTTCAGTTAGTAGTACGTCTCCTACACTTCCTGCATTTGTGGTGCTGCTCACAAACCCGGTGTTACACAACAGCAATACCAACGAAAATAAAACAAATTCCCATCAAGTAATTGCCACATAGACAAACTAAGGGTCATTTACCTGCTTTGCCTGGTTGGTAATCCATTACTTGACCCAGAATGCTTTGGTCCAAGTACCACTTCCTGAAATACTGTTGTGTTATGTTGTCACCAACACAAAGGGCCTAAGCAATTATGGAGAACTTACCACATATATCAGCTCTGCAAGAGTGACTGATCTGACAAACAGCTTTTAAATCCAGACCATTGTGTGGCATGTCTAACCCTCATCATTAACCTCTTCTATGGTAGATTGATTAAAGTTAATACGCTGTGGGGGGGCCTGGCCTTCTGGGACTGTATTTGCTGTTAAGCAGCAGGTGGTATCCCAGCATTCACTTCTGCAGCTAACACTTTTTCCTCTGACCTAATGGGTTAATAAGCAGCTGCAAATCATTTGGTGTTTGTTTTAAGCCACGGGGAGTAAGTGCCACATGAGAGGGGTTTACTGAAGCAGCTAACTTCACATAATGTTGGCTACACTGGCAGTCACACAGAAGCACTGAAGTAACTGCCAAGCACTTTCCTAGAAAGGTCTGAACAGCATCTGCTCTAAGTCTGCTTTTCCTCGATGTTACATCAAGCAGAGAGACCAGAGCTGTGACAACGGGGTCAGTCCAATGCTTCACTCCTGAGGAGGTTACTGAGCTTTCTGCTGAGGAAGGATTCATAGTGATGGGAGAAGTTACTGAAATGGATGGTCAGGTCAGAGTGTGCTGATCTTTAATCACCTCCTCAGCACTGAAAAAACAAAAAAAGCCTCCAAGAAGCTCAAAGTGGAAAAAAGAAATGTTTTAACTCTTACCTTTGCAACTAAAAATCTTTTGTAGTTGTACTTTTCTGAGTGTCTTACAACTGCGCATTCACTAAGGAATAGCATTAAAAGAAAAATCCAAGATGTAACGCAGAGTGCATTAAGGTGCTCCATTGATTTAGGACGGCTGAGTTGATAGCTGCAAGCATGGTGCAAAAAAACAGAGCTTCAAAAGGTGGAATGACAGTGATGACACCAAGTGACCAAATTTGTTTTAGTTTGATACTGTAGTTCTCTGTAAACCATAACAATTCAAAATTAAAAGCAAAGGTGCTCTGTAGAGCTGAGGGGAAACGCAGAATCTCCTGACAATTAGCTTTGACTTTGAGCATCACCACTCACGGTACACATAGGGCCCTGTTCACCTGCAGGTGCAGTGCCAGCACCAGGGGAAACACGTTTTGAGGCAGATTTCCTCAGGTAAAAGTCTCTTTTTTTCATCTGTGCCCGTTGGGTAATTTTCTGGAACTGGACATTTGCACTGGTGTGTGTATCCTGGTGAGATGATGCAGTGCAGTATTGGTGCTCATTTTGGCACAGAACTGAGTTATGTAGAGTGAGGCCTCTTGCTGTGATCAAATTAAACGTTAGTGAGAATATTTTTTTAAACACGTCTTTAAAGCAGTTTTCAAACCTGGCCTTGGGCCAGACAGCAGTTCTGAGCCATGTAAACAGGCTCTGGCAGAAGGAAACACACACACACACACACACACACACACACACACACACACACACACACACACACACCTCTCCAAAATCCTACTCACCTTTTTCTAAATACTAACTAGCAAATTCTGCTTTGTAGTTGTTTAAAGGTGTAGAGGGCTATTTCATTTTTCCTTTTTTTTTGTGAAATACTTAAATTTTGCAAATACACATATGTGTTTGTTGTACATAAATGAGGAGACTGTCTGCCTGTTAAAAAACAGTGAAGGTTTAAGATAAAAATGCTGAAGTCTTCCTGTACCCTTAGAAGAGAAACAGCCCCACAGCAGAATGTTTCCACCTCCTTGTTTGACAGTGGGGATGGTGTTCTTGGGGTCATATTCAGTATTTTTCTGCCTCCAAACACGGTGAGTGGAGTTGATGCCAAGGGCTCAATTTTGGCCTCTGACCACATCACATTCTCTCAGACCTTTTCTGAATCATGCAGGTGTTCATTGGCAAACTAAAGATGGGCCTGTATATGTGCCTTCTTGAACAGGGGGACCTTGCAGGCACTGCAGGATCTCAATCCGTTACAAAGTCTGTTACCAGTGTTTTTTTTTTTGGTGACTGTGGTCCCAGCTCATTTGAGATCATTAACAAGCTCTTTTCTCTTCTCTGGGCTGATCCCTCACCTTTCTCAGAATCTCAGAGCCCCACTGACTGTTATCTTGTATTTCTTCCATTGTATATCACGCCAACAGTGGTCTCTGTCTCACCAAGCTTCTTGCTGATGGTCTTATAGCCCATTCCAGCCTTGTGCAGGTCTACAACCTTGTCCCTGACATTCTTTGGCAGCTCTTTGGTCTTGCCCATGGTGGTGGAGAGGTTTGAATGGAAGAGACTGATTCTGTGACAGGTGTTTTTTTATACACATAACGAGTTGAGATTAGGAGTACTTTCCAAAAGGGACAGGACTAATTTGTGTGTGGACACATAACTGGTCTGTGGGGGTCAGAATTCTTGCTGGTTGGTAGGGGATCAAATACTTCTTTCAATCAAATACAAATTAATATATAAACTTTATTTTATGTTTTTTTCTGGACTTTTTGTTGATATTCTGTCTCTCCCTGTTCAAATAAACCTACCATAAAAATTATGGACTGTTCATGTCTTTGTAAGGGGGTAAACTTACAAAATCAGCAGGGGATCAAATAATTATTTCCCCCATTGTATTTTAACAAACCACACTCTCTTCCTAAACTCTATACAAACCTTAACCACATGTTTATTGTTACGATTTCAGGACACACTCCTGAGGGTCAGATCACAGTGTAGGGACAAATGAACAATGTGGTCATTAAGGTTGAAGGACTTGTTGTAAATGAGTTTTCAAATATGCAGAGGACAGGGAGAACCACAGCCTGTAACCTGTTTACACTTCTAAAGCCTGCCCCTGTGATATTCCAGCAGCTGTTACACTAATATACTCCAGCTGCTCGTTAAACCACTCACAGCACATGTGGGTTGTTGTGTATTTTATGTTTGAACTTCAGGTTGTTGATGGTCATTAACTGACCGACCGCCTGCTGATTCTGTATTCCTCATTATTACCAATAACATATTCACCCTCTCTTCCTCGCTGCACCCAACTGTACCAGGTTTAAACCTAAAGTGAAGGAAAATAGCTGGTCACACCCATTTCTGTTTGTGCCTGTTTCAGGAAAATAGAACCCATGTTCATTTGTCTATTGTTAATATAAAGGCTGCAGTGCCAAACAAGTACACGATGCACAGCAGACTACAACTGCCAACTTCATTATCTTTTTGGCCTAGACACTGACAAATATATCTATGACAGAATTCTACCTGGAATCCAGGTGGGCTGTGTAACTGACTGTGTCACAGTTTGACAACACGTTTTTATTTGGTCGTACGTATTGAAGAATGTCAACTGAGAAGGCATTATTGCCGAACTTTGAAGTCTTGTTTAGCAGAACTGTGTCAAGATCTAGTTTTAAAAGCTTCATTATTTTAGCTTACGTCGTGGTTACATGCTGCATTTTCTAATTTGAGCAGGGAAACTGCTGTGTGGGCCCCCAGAGGTCTGGGAACATGGGACATTTGCAACACTCTCCAAATTAAATGCCAAAGTATGCTGTTTATCTAGGCCCTCGGGAACAACACATTGAAAAAATAAATTTGTTTTATGGCATGTGTGGCGATCATGCACCCATCATACAACTGCTGCCCACCAGTATTAGTATTTCTTTATATTTGGTCACATTTCACACACACACACACACACATTTTTCCAAATAACAACCTCTGTCCTTTTGACTTTTTTGCTTGGTACCTGACAATATGACAACACTGAAATGGGTCTCCATCAAGTTAGGAAACCATAGTAAGTTGTTCTCAAAGGTCTGAGACCACAAGTCAAGATCCTTCTATTCTGCATTCATTCCACTGTCTGTAAAGCATTTCAGAGTTCCATACGCTGACCCATTAGAAACCTTTAGTCTGGTCGTGATTTGATACTGATGCCCTTCTTTACTGAGAATAACAATTTGACTTCTGACACACTCACTTAGTTCTGTTGTCATTTTTCCCCACTATCACAAAACTACTTAGTGAGCAATGATCTGCTGGAAACTCGAGGCACAGCCGTATTTATAACAGGTGAACTCTGGCTGCAGGTTGAATTAGTTGAACGAGCCTCTGATGAGCAGATCAAATCCACCTGAGTGTCGTTTGAACACAAGCTTCAGTGGAAGAGATATGACTCAGGGAAATCTGGACCTTTTGTACAAAGGAGTTAAGCTGGTCAAAGCCCCACATTTACATGACACAACTTCACATGTTTCTTATATGTTTCTGAGTCCTCAAACTTTCTGATTAGTTCCAGGTTTAGTGAAAATACTGGAAACTTTCAATGTGGTCTCTTTAGAACACTTTAGAACCCTGCTGTTTATAGAGTTTACATCACTTGTAAAGTTGCATGTAGCACTCTGACATTAGAGTTTCCCTCAAACCATTACGGTGCTGAGCTGGTTTTGTCCTACTTCTCAACAAATGTGAACGCCTGCCTGTATTTCTACAGTATTAAGGCTTCCTGAGACTTTGAACACATTTACCACCATTTCCCTATCCCTTGTAACAAAACTGGGCTGCACAGATATTCTGAATGTCTGGCTTTGACAAATTACCCAAGTAATGTTAACCATGTTTGCAGAAATTACTGATCAGTCAATCAAAGGAACTGGTTGGACTACCTATAACACTCAAAGAACGTGCAGCTGTCCTGTTTTCTTTGAAAATTAAACCAACTCTGCCATTCCTGGTGCAGCTGTGAGGCTAGCTCCTTTCACTTCTCATAGTTTAATGTCCTTAAGTCCACAGTGTATGTCCTCTTTGGACTCTACAGATAAATTTGTTCATAGTGTGATTTAAACTCAGCTTTGCAGAATTAATCAGGCCTCACACCCGTTCCTGAGCTCGTGATAGTCCATGGACCCAACTACCAGCTACCAGGGCACTGTGTGGCCTATAACCCATACTGTCCCTATATGAACGAAACCCCAGCGCTCCTTTGCCTCACTCTCTTCACTGCTGGGTGCAGAGCTGCAGTACGAGCTGCCAGACCTCAGTGTGACGTACCCAGAGCAGCCTACTGCACTAAAGTCTGTCCTCAACGGCAGCGACGTGACAGCCTGCCCAAGATTAACCAATAATAAAGTTTAATTTAGCGCTTGTGGCTACGACACAAAGTCTGTCAGCTGATTTTACAAGCAAGGGGATCTATGAAACTTTGTTAACAAAAGCAGCCATTTCTGTTGGGAGAACAAAGGAGGGACCAGTGATAGCCTCAGCAACAGAGAAGCTGCACAGTCAGTACAACTGATACCGTCAGTGACACAGACCTTTACCCTGCCACGAGGCCAGGTAAGCCTGCAGCTCTCTGGATTTAACAAAGCAGCACAGCAGAGCCACCTTCTCTCTCCATGGACTTGGTGACATTAACTGGGCCTGATATACCATAGATTAGGACTGTTCAACTTTTTTCAGTGTATATATATTGATTTGGTTTAATATATTCACTGAGCTTTATTTTTATGATGCTTGTCTTCAGTTGTCCACTGAGGAGGCGACTAGAGGCGCTTCCATGGTGGTCTGGCTGGTCAAAAACCACTCTTAGAAGTTTAGAAACAAAGTCAGTATAAGAAACTGTGCTGCAGTGAACTGCTTCCACCCAGGCCAGTTCTCTGCCACTAAGCCAGATCTGGATCTGGGTCTGACTTGTTTGGGTTTTCATTTCCTACCTGCACTTTTCTCTTCTTGATCAGAAGTTCCTCACAAAGACTTGAGGGGTCTTCACTAGGGTTACGCTGATTTGCTCGAACATTCCTGAGCCCCCTTCTTTGATGGCCCAAAAACCGTTTATACTTACAAATCTTGGCGTGCTGTTGCAGTGAATTTCTTTGTACACACTGTAATTCCACACATGATTTTACTAGGCAAGTAGAAGTCCAGCTACAAATATCTGCCAAAATTCTTTAATGAACCAAGTTAAAGGATAATCAAAACAATTATGGGTCAATATATAGTTATGTTTTTTAAGATCGAAAACAATGAAAGCAGCCACACTCAGGCTTCAGTTTGACCTATAAAGTAAACGTGTGGTCTTGTAAAATCAAAGCAATGAGTTACAAGAGGTTCCACTGTTCTGAAAACACCAGAGGTTTGGGTAAATAGCATGTGAGCCTGTTTGAAATTTATCCCAAGTCCCAAGGTGAGCACCATCCACTTGACTGTCCCATTTCCCAGCATCAACAGTGGTTGATGCCCCTGAAAAGAAACGTTTTTGTCACAGTCTCTGACTTGATTGGCCACATACCAGTTACTGTGCCTTTACTTTTCCTCTTGTGAGGTGATGCAACATCTTCTTGTTGTTGTGGCTGTCACAGTGGATGAGGAGAAACTTACTGCTGAGGCAAATATACTGCACTGTGCAAAAGTTTTACTTTAGATGCTTGGATTCTTACTCATCCATCAGAGAGGTGTCTGATCTGGCCCCCACGATTTAAAGTGTTAGATATTCCCCTCAGGAGGTTTACACTCTATCTAAATTTGGTTTTGGTGTTCATAGTGGATAAAATCATTGTATCATGAGCCTTTTTTTTTTTTTCAATTTTATCATTCCAAGAGTAAAGGATGTCCTTTGTGTCCATTTCTGTAGATTTTAACTGTAGAGCCATTAATGTGCCATCTGAAGAGACAAAGATATTAGGTGTTTTAGTATGTTCACAGATGACATTTTATTGACTACCTAATCCATCACTCTACAAAAGCCATGAAATTCAAGCATTCAGCAGTTTCTCAGTCTACGAAAATACACAGAACTGGTATGGGACACATTTCATTATATTTCATTATGATGTAATACATCACCTCAGATTTCTGCCAGCAGCTGTGAGCAAATAGCTTTTTCTGGAGGCGGATGGTCAGATGGTTGTCAGTGGTGAAATTTCAGATTTTATATAAAGTTCTGTTAAACGGTGATGAGGTTAATGATATCAGTGGCGGAGGTGGCTGGTAGAGGGATAACCCACACAGCTCATTATTTTTAATTTAGCCACACCCAGTCTGTCTCATTACAAGTGGCTGGCCACATTCCACAGCTGGTCTGTCCACCATCGCATTCTACTCAGAGACCAGAGGCCTGCATACATTGGGGTCTGTACTGTACTAGTTTAAAGCACATGCCATTTTCAGAATTGTGTTCAAAGCAGCCAAGAGAAAGCAATTATCCAATCAGCCAATCATGTGGCAGCAATGCAGTGCATAAAGACAGTTGAAGGCTGGAAAGACGTAGCCTGGTCTGATGGATCTGGATTTCTGCTGAGGCTGCAGAAGTTTAGCATCAACAGCATGAATCCATGGACTTAACCTGCCTTGTGTCAACAGTCCAGGCTGGTGGTGGTGGTGTGATGGTGTGGGAAATGTTTTCTTGGTTCACTTTGGGCCTTAATACCAATCAGTATTGTTTCTGACCATGTTCATCCCTTCATGTCCACAGTTCACCATCTTCTAATGGATACTTCCAGCAGGATAATGCTCCATGTCACAAAGCGATAACTTGGACAGGAGTTGAAAAGCAACCAGCAGAGACTCGAAGACGTTAACTGGAAGTCCAGTACATAAGCCCCCATAAAGAGCAAATAGCTGTTTTTACACTTATACATACACAGTATATAATGTGCTAACTAGTGAGTTTAGCGATGCTGGCTTTCAGATTTTTTTCACCTTTGGACAGAGTCAGCCAGCTGTTTCCTGTCTTTACTCGGAGTGAAATTAGCCAGCTACACGTGTAAGTGGTATCAGTCTTCTCAGCTATTAGACTGTAAGAAAGCAAATTTATAGCATATTTCCCAAAATGTCAACTTTTCTTTTAACAATCTTCTCCATGATCTCACCTGATCAAACAGTACATATTCTCTTGTAACCTATTTTGAAAGTAGGTAAATATCTGATGTTGAAGTTTAGGCCCAGAGTAATGTTGCTTCATTTGGTCACACATTTTGACTGGTGTGCTTCAGTGGAAAATACCAGGACTGCTGTTCATTATTTGTTTGTGAAAATTAGAAACTTAACCCTCCTGTGTAAGTATTGGATGACTGTGGTAAGAACAGTTTCAAAACAGCAATGCAACAACTATTATCAATGCAACAAACATAAGTTATAGCAAAGTTACAGTTCATTTGGAGGCTGTTTGAGATTCAGCACTGAGCAGTTGTCTGGTGTCGTTTTAAAGCTGCAGTGGAGATGGGGCTGGGGATCGATCTAGCTGTCTGTCTGAGTTTGTGTAAAACCAGGGAAGCGAGTCATGTTTTCCTGCTTCCTCAACATTCCCATCCCGGAAGTTTTTGATTGATCCGGAGCACTGTCGGATCGGAAGCTCAGCGTGCAGATGGGAATGAGAGGCACCTCGTCACGGCCTGTCAATCACAACCACCACCCACACACACACACATTCACATACACACACACATCCTCTGAGCAGCTTACACACTTCATAGACTTGCCTTTTCCCTACGGGAGAATAACCACAAGAATATTTAGTTCCCCCACATTACCAACCACCCACAGACACACTTTTGTGCACACACACAGAAGAATGTTCAGTCATCTGGCCTCTTTTTTCCCTGCCCTCCTTGTCTCTCTCTTCTCTCATGTGGTAAATGTTTGCGCTTTTTGACAGGAACACCAGTAGTTTTCTTTTTCTAGTTTCATCACCATCCTCCTGATCATGCTTTCAAAACATGACGGCACGTTGATGTAAGATGTCACCAGCTAATCAAACAGTAATGGAAAAGCTATGGCCATATCTGAAACTTTTTTAAAAAAAGGGAAGAAGACACATCTGACAGGCATTTTAAATTCAATCCACTTAGGCTGTGGATGGAGCTCAAACAATTCAAAAGTAATTGGTTTTGTTGGGTTGGCACAGGGATGAGTTAACTGATGATGAAAGCTGTGAATGAACCGAAAATAGGGGAGTTTTAATCTTCTTATCCACCTGTGTTTCAAAATGTATTTCATATAAATGATCAGAAACATAAAATTCACCTATAAATATCAGTGTACAGCTTGTCTGGTAAAGGTAGCAGGACCATCATTACAGCACATTCATGTATTCAGTCACTGGTCTGACTCGGGGTTTGTACTTGGAAAGTCAATCATATCTGTACACAAAATCAGTCAATCTCATTTCTCATCAGTATGTGCACAACCAACCCAGAAAGTCAAACAGTGGTAAAAATCCTCAGCCAACCATTCCCAGTAAGCACTGGGATAATCTGCTAATCACAACTCAGCAGAGAATTCAGCAGAGTTCACAGTTTAGTCTCAAAATCTTGTCAGTAAACTGGGAAGCAAATTTTATGATTTCATGTCATGTATGTATGAATGAATGAATGAATGAATGAATGAATGAATGAACGAGCACATCTCATTGTCCTCCTTAGTCAAACTTGAGTTAAGACCTTTCACACTCAAGAGGTGGTGGTAATGCTGCTACTTACCAAACCTAACATGACCCACTTCATATTGAAACTGATATAAGGGGATCTCTGTTAATTTAGGGGAAAATTGTGGAGTATAAGGAAACAGCCAACCAGTGATTTAACTTCTCACCTTGCTGCAGTGATGTAGAAGTGTACTCCTGGGTGTGTCAGTACATTGTGACATCACTGTTGTGGGGTTACAGGTTTAACAGATGCTGCATTCCTGTCATATCAGAGTTACCAATTTCTGACTTGTAAGTAGTGCAAGGCAATATACAAGACAACATTACAGCGGGGAAACTGACCATTCTAAAAAGCTTCAACTGTCTTGAGTTGTCCATGATGTCAATGTTCTTAAATTGTTAACTTAGGGATCTTTCCCGTCTTTGCCGTCCATCCCATATGACTTTAACGGAGAGGGCAAACAAACACTGCAACAATAATCCTTCCCCCACAATAATGAATCATAATAGAGAGAGCTTTCAGTCTTCATGCAATGCTGTATGATACTAATATTTGTGGTTTAAAATGGTTACAAGAGGAAAGGTTTTAATTCTGATGATGAATGAAACGATAAGCCTGATTGGACTTCCAATATGAGTTCAGTGTACTTGGACTGAGAGTAAATTTATTTGTTTTGTAAAAATGCTTCACACACAGTAGATCCGTATCTTGCTCATGGAAATCTTGCTGTCCTGCTGGAAGTCTAGTTTTAGAAAACTAGAGTTTTTTCCCTAACAACTGGAAAATAGACAGTTCCAACAGTGCAAAAAATATTTTGTGCTGGATTTTTTCCACCAGCAGACAATGTGGTAGTTTTGACTAAAATTCTAGATCCAGATCCAAAATCTCATCGTTGTGCTGAAGTGAGTTGTGATCTGTCCTCAGATTTTAGCCAAATCCCGTGAGAGTCTTCTGTGGCTTTGGTGTGACCACAGAGGTTCTACTGACAGAGGAGAAGTAAGGCCTATCGATGTGACAGTATGGTACTGGTTCATTTCTTCTCTGCCTCCATTTCAGTTCTTCATCGCTCACTTTTCATTTCCTTTCAACTTCCTTCTCTCCTGCCCTCACCAACTCTTTCATTTCCTTTCCACTGCTCATCTGCTCTCCTCTTCTTCCTCTCTCCCCAGCTCTTCCCTTGTTTCTCCTTTTTGTACTGCACACACACACACACACACACACACACACACACACACACACACACACACACACACACACACACACATCTCCATAGTGCACACCAAACACACACAAACACAAAAACAGGAGGGGGGTGCGCGTATGCGCA
>JBBMJY010000020.1:25266995-25294794 GCA_037833715.1 Toxotes lorentzi
CCTTCCTATTTGAGTAGCTGCCACAGTGATTTTGGACACAGATCCTCTCCCAGTGATGAGAAATAGCTCTCGACAGTCGTCCAGCTGAGGAGAAGCCTGTTGACATCAAGCTATAAACTTAACCATCTTGTAGGTAAGTGTCTCAGTACAACTGGATGATCTTCTTCTACAAAAGAAAACAATGCTTTCAATTATTCTGTGTGTTTTGAGGATGCTGAAAAGTGACTGAATATTTTGTTCATTACAGCACGTCTTTTTGAGCCACGATTCTTGTGAGAGTCACATGTATTATGTAAATTCATGTCGTATTCTCACTATGTGAAAACTGAAAAATACTAAATTTCTAGCAAAAAAGGCCAAAAAAAAAAAAACCCCTCTGAAAATTCCACCAGCTTCACCCAGTTAGAGGTAGTTTCCCAGTCTTTGTTGTGGCTGTCTTTCCTTTTCTTTGTGGTATTTTCCATCATAGTCCACCAAAATCTGCATAACTTGTGACTCTGTGGTGACTCCCACTGGACGTAGTGTAGGCAGCTAACACAGGGACAAGTTAACCTGCACTTGACCCATGTGTGTGCAGTTTGATTGACATCAAAGGCAGCCCCATGATGACAGCCTTCCCAACTTTCTTCACAGCCACTGGATGAAAGCCAGATTTTAGAAAAGCGTCTATCCTCCACTGTTGACTTGACTTGAAAGATAGAGCCAATTAAAATGTGGTACATCATCTCAATATGTGGGACACGGGAAGAGGGATAAAAATACTGTGCAGTCCCATGTAGAGCAGGACACCTGGTCAGCCTTATCACAACTGAATGCTCTACATGCTTACATACAAACAAGCGTTTGAAGGCACATTGTGGTACAGTAATAGGCCACACATTCAGAAGCATGACAGTATTTGAAATGAATGCAACTGGACCTCTGACCTCACTACTACAAGAAACTACTCTGAAGCTTTGAGGAGGCTGATGGTTGGACATGGAAGTGTGACATTTTGTATTAGAATGATGAACTGAATGAGGAAGAAGGAGTGATTTGAGAAGTGTGTATTTTACCCATGAAAACTTGCCAATTAACTCACATTAACTGAAACTGACGTAAGAAGAAGGAAACTACCTTTCAAGTGACTTAGTGTCTGATACTCAAAAGACAGATTGATGCTCTCATAGTTGTTTGGTGACAGAAAAGACACATCACTGACAACAACTGTATGGTGCTTCACTTAAACATAAAACAAGTGATTATTATAGAGTTGGCCATTACAGAACAGACAGACCACAACCAATTCCACTTCATATCAACATTGCTAATTTTAAGTGGAGAAAAGCCATGTTAGGTAAAAGGTAACTTCATCAAGCCTCACTAGATTCATGTTTCTGGGGGCTTGGTTAACAGACTGAGAAGCAATGAATGCTGCATTGTCTTGATATATTTTCTTTCAAAATGTGTTCAGAAATTAGCTTTAAACCCTGGTTCCTCCATTGCATCTATATTAATTTACCTGTCAGGGAGGTAGATATGTCAAGGGCACACTGATGATAAGTAGCACTGGACCTTGAGAAGAGTGTTTGTTGCCAGTGCATTTTGAGTCTCGTTTGCTGCTTGGCAGATTAATGGATCTGGAGATTAAAGCGGCATTACATAAGATACTGGTGTAAACATCCTTGTTATCTGCCTCTAAAGGACAAGCTGAGACTGCATCAGAGAACACTGACCTCTCTACTCTAATTGAGATGCAAGAGATTCACTCTGTCACATCCATGACATCGGTGGTGGATCTTGTGTTAAATGGTGGTAAATACATTCCTAAATACACTGGGGAATAAAGATCCCCAAATAATAATACATATAACTGAGTATAAATTATAACTGAGAGGCTGGACTGTTTTGAAACTCTAAAGGGTACGAAGGCCCACAGTCTGTGCTGTATTGCTATAAATCTTTACCTAATGCAGTTTCAAATGCAACTTTAAATTTTGTTTGCAGTGGTCTTTGAGTTGGTTTTTGCAGTTTTTGTATGAGGTGAGTCTTTGAGATTGATCAGCTGTTGGCAGGTCAGTTTCACACTGACCTTACTCTGAATGATGTAGGATTTGGGGTCTCTGCTCACTCTGAAATTCTAGGATTCAGTCTAAAGAGTCAACCTTGAATGGATCCTGCACTTCAAAATGTTTAAGTTTTATGGAAAGTAGTTCTATCTGCATTTCACCCTCCATTTTGAATCCTGTTTTTGTCTGAAGCTGGAATGTGCTAGTTTTCAACATATTTAAAATACATACTGTATAATCTAGTATAACAGAATGAATGAGATGTGAGTATTGGGGCTGCTTATGGCGAAGTATTAATGCACCTCTCAGCGTGTGGAATATGTAAATGGGTATGTGTTGCACAGAAGGTGCATTAATAACTGTATCAGCGACAGATCAGTACATGTGGACAGGCTACTGTTGCATTATCTTTAGTCAGTTCCTGTTTTATGTTCATGTCATGTTTGCTGTTATATGTCATGTATTGAAACAGCACATATTCGGTGAGTAGATAATGAGAACAACATTAATTACATTCTCATTTCTCTGTGTCCTTGAGGCATTAACTGAACTTCTGTTAAATGTGTGTATCTCCGTGTGTGTGTGGGAGAATGCATTCTGTGTTTACTTGCATGTCCATCAAGACTGTGTTTATAATAATAGTGTGTTTCTCTTTTTCTTGCTGTCTGTAGAGCTGTACCCAATGTTTTCTCCCTGTGTTGATTAGAAAGCCTTGCCTGAAGTAAGCCCTTGGGCTGTATCTAGAAAACCTTGTTAAAGCCTCTACAGAGACAAAGCTATGGATATATTAGCCTCTAAAAGACTAACTAATGCCAGTTTCTACCACTCAGCCATATAAGAATAGCCAGAGAGTGCCATTACCGTTTCAGTGATTTGACCCCAAAGATGCAGATTATTATTTTTATTTTGATAATAAGTGTGATTCCTTTAAGGTCTGCATTTTTATATCTTGATTGTGACAGAAAAGTCACAATGATACAGCCACATTTTTATAGCTGTCTAATGACTAAATTCTCTGAATTTCTTTAGATAACATCAAAGACTACTGGCTATGTGACCTCTAACAACTCTATAGCTGACTTACTTACGTTTGATAACATAAGGCTTACATGTGAGAGAAGATGTGAATGTTCTGATTATATTAACAGTCAGAACAGAAGTAATGCTAAGTAGCCTTTGCTCTATTTTGAACTGGTAGTGACTCATACATTCAAATGTCCTTAAAGCCATGACAGTAGCCAAATTGGAAATCCTACTTTGGTGACATAGCCAAAATGGTACCTATTCTAAAAATGCATTTTTCAGAATTTATTCTTTGCAGATTTTTTATGTCTACACAAGTTAAATAAACAGGATATGAGTGTTTTAGAAGGTATATTTTTAGCTTTCGATGGAGCTAGTTTAGCAGTTTCCTCCTGCATCTAGGCCACGACCTCTACTAGCCCAAGCATCACTTATGTAATAGTCAACAGAGATGGAATTGACTGATTGAATTGTCTTGGGTGTTAAAAATAATCCCTTAAAATTCCGAATCATCATTTAAAGATCAAACATTTTTTTAAGGGGCTTACAAATATATGATATTTGAAATATTCAGTATAGGAATATAGTATATCATTTCTATGGCCTGAATCCCACATGTGCTGGAAAAGAGTAATAAGTAATGGGTTTTTTTTGCTCCACTGATCAGGCAAAGTCAGTTATGTAAACCATTATCACAAACCTCTCTTTGGAATGCTTCATCTCCTGCTGATATAGATTTGTGTAATAGAAAAGTAGACAAAGTGAAAAGTGAAACATAGGTGAACAGGTGTTTTTTAATGAAAGCCTCCATATGTGCACATCTTTGTGAGGACCTATTTGAGTATAGATCTTAGAGAGTGGGGACATTGTGGGAAAGTGAGGAGATTTTGGTCAGTCCTCAGGTCTGTTCATCTTAGAATCAAGTTTAGGTTGGGGTAAGGGTTGCAGTATTTGGCGTAGTTAAGGTTAGAATAAGGGGCTAGGAAATGCATTATGTCAACGAGTGTCCTCACAAAGATAGAACAGATATCTCCTTCTCACAAAGTGTGTGTTTGTGTGTGTAAGGACGTTTTTTTCCTGAAGAGGACTGAACCTGCCAAGTCAAGCAATCAATTACATTTCCTATCGAGATGGAAAACAAATACCTCAATCTATCACTGTCATGCAAATCTATCTCCTTCATACTGTACTGCACCCACACAGACACACACACACACACACGCACACATGCACACCGAATCCTACTTTCTCTCCCTGATTGAAACAATCACATACTTTTTTCACAGACTCATTCCCTCCAACATACAATCTCACACTCATTGGGTTTGCTTACTTATGCACACTCAGAGACACACACACACACACACACACACACACACACACACACACACACACACACACACACACACACAGAGAAATGCTGCCAAGCAGTTTAACACTCAGAGGCAATAGGAAGCCAGATGTTTAAACAATAAGCAGCGCCCCTCAGAGGCAGGACGTGAAAGAATAGGGTGGGCTTTTCTTACACTGAAGAAACAAATTTGTTGCTCAGCTCCCTGTAGTACAAGTACAGATACAAGCCCAGCAATTAGTGTGACAATGCTGTACACACACACAAACACACACACACACACACACATTTGTATGACTTTACCTTTGAGGACGTGCACACTGTCTAAGTAGGAAGCTGAGGAACAGTGAATGGCACAAAAAGGGAATCAATTAAATCCCAGATGTTTTGACAAAGAGGGAGAAAGCCACAGGGGTTTTCACATTGTTAAACAGATGGCAATTACACAATACAATGCATTACAATACAGTATAAGTGCCGTCATTTCATAATAACGGAGCAGGATCTGCTGGCTCATTCATTCCAGCAACATACAGCTGAGTACTCAGAAAAACTCGAGCTGGGCTCTAATGATATCCCAATACAGTAAGTGAGTTGTGTCTAGATCCATAAAACTACATCCCAAATATATTATAACTCTACTTCTCACAAAATTTTTGTCATTATGAAGTTTACAGCTTCACCACTTACATCATACTATTGCCAGGAGGACCTTTAGCATTTAGATGAAGTAGCTTGTGCAGGTATGTTAGCTAAAGCTTTTACTTTACTCTTACTGAACAGCACTTTACATCTCATGCTGTTTAACTCCATTTCAATTTGTTGCTACACGTGAACATTAATTCGATTATCACTCAAAGCTGTATCAGGTGACTGCAGATTAGAATATCAAGCTTAGAATATCAGTTACAATACTTAATAAATTATATTATATAATCATGTAATATCTTCAAATGATATTATTATTATTTTTTCATGTTACATCTTCAGGCAGTTTTAGAGATTTCTGTCCTGGTAATGTATAACATCTTTACATATTAGAACTCAAATACTCTTTGGAGGACATTATCAGTTGCAGCTGACTGTCACGACTGAGCAAAGTTTGAACCCAAATGCACAACTCAACAATGGAGTCAGAAGAACAGTCTTTATTTCAAAAATTAAAATCACTCGTGGCGAGGCAAAAAAATCAACAAACAAAATAAAAGACTGCAAAAACACAAAATCACTCTTGGCAAGGAAAAATACTAAATTATAAAATAAACCAAAGTACCAACAAAACAAGACAATGGATTGAATGAGCAAACTGTGGACAAGACCTGACAGGATGAGGGACACACTAGATCTACTATCAACAGGACGAACTGGCACAGAACAAAGGGAGACGCAGAGAATATATAGACACTAGGTAATGGGGAACAGGTGGAAACAATCAGGAAGACAGTCAGACTGGCAGGAACAGAAGAGGAAAGACAAGCTACCTGAAACACAAAGGGACAACAGATTACAAAATAAAAGCGGAAGTCACAAGACAAAAATGAGCACAGGACAAAACATAACAGGACCTTATTTCCTCGCTGTGACACTGACGAATTCTGCAAGTTCTTGGCTTGCGTCTGATATGCCACAGTGTGTTAGGACATGCCAGACCTTCTAAATAGATGGTAAGAGAAAGCTGATGACTTTCACAAGTCTGGTCCGAGATTGGTGTTGACAGTTGATAAAATGGTGCATATAATAAATCAGTCTTTGTACAAAGGTACAGACCTAAAATAGGCCACTCTGGGGTGGAGTTAGATGATCAGACTTCTCAGATCACTTGGCTTCACCTTAAAGATTGAGCTGTTACTGTGAGCCCATATAGATGTGTATCTCCATAAGTGTGTGTGTTTTCCACAAAGACCCTGTCTCTCACATGACTTTATAGTCAGGGTCATGCACATTGGTTTCTAATTAGGCAGACCTTAGCTTGACCTCATTGTCTCCTTAAAATGACTTTTCAAACACAAGGCCTTACAGAGCATTTGTGAACTAAAACCAACTTTCTCTAAGTTGAACTTGGATGTGGCTCAAAATCCTGAGCAGTGCTGACATCTGAGGGGTGTATACTGGTTTGAAAGAACACCTGTTCAGATCTGTAAACTGTATCTGCAGCACGCTTATTTTTACACAGTGTAAATGAATCTTATTTTTGTGGGTTTACAGGCATTAAATGTATTTTATCAAAGAGAACTGAACCCAACAGAAGTATTTTATCAATACAAACGACATTAAACCTAAATGTGGAAAAAAATAATAATTGCCCACTTTTTTGCTTATTAAAATTAATCACATTCTCCCACTGGTATCTATAGTAAAGTGATGTGTAGCTATTGTACTGAGAATGTGCATAATTGACCTTTTGTGGTGGACTAAGTGGTCTTTTAATTTCTCTCTGTGTGATTTAGAGCTTAATGTGTGACAGGAAGGCTGGCGAGTGGCATTTAAAGTCATTTACACGATGGCATTTTATAGATCAGATAATTAAAGTCACGTTTAAAGACGTTAAAAGGTATACTGACACAGTGAGATCCTCCTCTCAGCTACACGAAAAGCTTGGACCAGGATATCAACTGCAACAGCAGAAGTGTGACGACAGAACACAGTGATTTGATGAAGTTTTATCGGTGGAATTATCTGCCCTGACATATATAATAAAATGTTCCTCGATAATTGAGTGTGGAACCAGGGGTGTCAGCACAATTTCATCTCATAATACACACAAAGACCACAACCACCCTGTCATACTGTCACCACACACGCACCACGCACAATGACAGTGACACACACAGCATTTGTGATACATACAGGCTGAATCCAGATGTTCGTCTTCCCACCTTGGGACTGAACCCTCACAGACTTCTTTTATTCGGTGCTGTCTTCATGGTCATCACTGCAAGTCTGTGAAGGTGCTGGACCACAAGGGGATGAAAGGCATTATGAGAAAGGACTTAAAAGACCTTATGTGTTTCCATGGAGATGGATTGAACCTGACACTGTAATTCATTTCAAAGTACTTTCCTTCTTAACAGTACTGATATTGACAACTTATGCAATAAGTTGTCAATATCAGGTCTGCTGCGTTACATAGCAGCCATGACAGATATGGTCAGAATGTATGAGCTGCCAAACACAGTATTATAATCAACATGAAACCCTAAACTAAGGATTTTATTATTATCATTTTTATTATTATTATTATTATTTACCTTGCCATTTCCATATCACTATGGATTATGCAGCCCAAGTGGACTCAGCAGAAAATGTGCTTGAGGGCCCTTGTGAACTCGTTGAATTGTGGTTTTGGAAACCCCTCAGTACTCACAAACTTCTGGGGAACGCAGATGTCAAGTCCGTGAGTCTGCAAGTGAGGTGAAATCCAGACATTTGGATTCAGGTTATGCGACACAGAATGAGGAAATTCACACGGAGGGAGCCTGTGTGCATAAACAAACACTGCTGTAGTGTTGAAATGTGTTGGTGTTGTATAATTTTTTATCTCCTGTCATACTAAACTTTAAGAAAAACAAAAACAAACAAACAAACAAATGAAATTATCTTTCCATTTCATATTGTTCTATTGCTTATACTGTAAATTGTGGTGGAGCATTAAGAATACAACCAGTTTCGGTTATATGAACCTTAAGACCAAGAGAACGACAGACATTTATGATTAAATATAATTTGATTTGAAAAGTGAATAAATACTGGCAGATTTATACACTCCCTACACAGAAGGCCTATCAGCAAAAACAGACCACAAGCTTAGTGTAGGTGGTTTACTCACACACCAGGTGGACTCTGGGTCTCTGGGAGTCCTGCAGCCACAGTATATTGGAATTATAACACAGCCACATACAGTGGACATCAGTGTAAAGTGTGGGCCCTAGTAGACTCTATGGTTTTGGTTTTATGTTCCTGTTGACTCAGAGTAAAACACAAGATCAGTCCTTATTCAGGGTGGCATCTGTCTCCCAGAGTGACCATAAAGCAAAAGTAAATGTTTTTTGGCCACATGGGGGCAGTGGAACAAGCTGAGAGCACAGGATGGACACATTATCACCTCATGAAATTGTTTTGGCTAACATGTTCAAAGAGTTGTCTTTTTATACTACATGAAGACAGAGCAACATTAACACTCATTTGGAGTCATGTTTCTCTTTCTTCTCTCCAACCTTTTAGCTTTGTTTTGGTCTCCTCCAACTAATGAGCAGAATATCTAGCTTTTTAGCTGCAAAATACTCCACTAGCTTTATATTATCTTTGTATGCTGTTTGGTGCTTGGTGGGTAGCGTATGTGGGTTTATCAGAACTTATCTCTAGTAAATAGCTGCTTGCTGCAGTGTTGATGAAAGTGGAGTCTTTGGGCTAGAAGACCTAAACAAAGAGCTAAAAATAGGCTCAAAGCTCATGGAGAGGAGAGTTGAGGGGAATCTCAGAGTTGGAGTCATCAGAGTGGGTTCATTGCCTGACACAGAGTAAAGTGAAAGTGGTTATCAGTTCCTGAGAATATCTGTTAGAAGTGAACTGTGGACCTTTAGACCAACAAAATGGTTTGAAAAGATGCACAATATAATAAGCTAGTGGTCAAACAAAGCATAGGTAAGCTAAGCTAACCCTAACTAAGTGAGCAAGTTCGGTTGGAGGAGACAAAAAAAAAAAAAAAAAAAAAAAGAAGAAAAAAGGAATGAAGGAGACTAGGACTCCTGATACGGTGAAACAGGATTAGCATTAACATGCTGTTTGTCTTTGAGAATGTTCCCTATTCCCTGTACAGTCACTACAGCCAAAATATCCCCACAAAGTATGGAAAGGATGTATATGAAAGTCCAGAGTTTTATTTTTCCACATCTCTTTTTCCATATGGGCAAAGAAACAAACAAATAACAATATATAAAATTCCTTAATAATTGATGGTGCTGGATTTGAGGGAGTGCTACTGGTGTGGGAGCTGTGATGAAAATTAAACAAAGTCACAATTTTTAATAATGATGTAGCACACACACACACACACACACACACACACACACACACACACACACACACACACACAGACTTTCACACATTCAGCCAAAGGTTTTAACTTTCTCCATTCATTTTGTCTTTTTGTCTTGTTTTTGATAATCAGTGTGACCTGATGCACACATACACACACACACACACACTCAAATATGTGGACACACAAAACAAAGCACATGCATGGACACATTTGTGTCCCTCGAGACGCCTTGTCCAAAACTACTCAGCCCTCGAAGACAAATTGGACAGTGTGTGTGTGTGTGTACATATGTGCTGTGAGTATTTTACAGTTCATGTATCCATGGGGTGTTGTGTGGTTGAGGGTAAGTGTGTTCACTTGTGTGTGCGTGTGCGTGTGTGTGCATGAATGTGTGTGTGAGAAAGTTGAATGTGTGTGAATAATAACAATGTGTTTTTCTCCTAAGGGGCTCCACCAAGCCTGAAGAAATAAAATATTAATGATCAATCACTGGTTTGGGACCACAGACACGTATACAGGCACACACATACACACACAAACACCCACAAACATACACAAAGACAGGCAGACAGACAAGCACACAGACTCAGTGTTGTCGCGGTGTATTTGCAAGGAGTCCCCTGACGATATTCACTCCCTAACCAGCCATAAGCAGATGCTGTTAGCCTGGAACTTAGAGACGCAGGTTGGTGAGTGGGAGGCTGTCAGTCCAAACTCTGCTGCTGAGAGGCAATGAGAGGGATTCACTGGTCAGTGTTGTAGTAGTAGCTGTTTTTGGGGCCTTATGTTGGTCTTGTTATCATCTGTGATTTTACTTTGTCTTTACTCGCAGCAGAGGCCTCAGGATGGTGCTGTCAGTCTGTGTGTCCACAGTAATGCTGGGCAGACAGTGTGTTTTTATTCATGCTTGTACTCTGTGATTCCATCACCTGGTCATGACATGGAGCTCACACTGAACATCAGCACAGAACCTCCGGTCAGTTTTTCCACTGACAAGTTCAATAAAGTTTATTCAAACAAGGCAACAGCATCCTCAACACAGTTACACAAAGAAAGGCAGCTTCAACTTGTACAGTTTCAGCCACGGAAGATGTAACGTTGCTGTCTACGTTTAGACAGATAAAGAGTCATGACTGTGATTGATACATGTCCACATTGTTCATCATTTAACATTGTTACAGTGAATTCTGCTTATTTCATACAGGACGTTAAGTTGAGACTCTCTGCAGCATTTTGCTGAATGTCCATTTCTTCAATGACAAAACTGCAAGACTGAACATTAAAAATATAGGGAGAAACCATTGGTCTGTTTATTTTCTGTGTGGGAAAAGTGGGATATTAAAATTATGTCAGTGATGTCAGAAGGTGGAATTAGCTCATCTTCATATTTGTCTCTCAGTCTTTGTGTTGCTGTGGTCTTCATGTAAATCTGATGGCATTCAGTTGAGACTTCTGTTGTGTCGAAAGTGGGACAGAAATGTTATTAGGTCAGCCGTCGTAAGACTGTCAGTGTGACTTTTATGTAAAAGTGACCAGGCTGCATATTCAAACATGGCACTGACGTGTTAAACTGCCATCGTCACCATTATGGTTCATTCCTAATATTCCCACAAGGGCAAGCCAAGGCCCTTAGGCAAGCTGGCACAGTCTCACACACACACACACACACACACACACATACACACACATACATAGAGTGAAGAAAGAGTGGAGCTCACCTATCACTACCATTATTACCCCTTCCCTGCTGTCCCCTTTGGGGAATGGACCGGTCCCTTGTCAATGACTGACATTCGTCCCATGGGTCCCTAATGGTCCACACACACACCTGGATCCCTAAAGTCAATTCCCAGGGAGCTGTCAGACTATCACTGGCCAAAGACCAGAGCTATCCGTGCATTTATGTGTGTGTGTCTTAATGTTGTCTAAATGTGAGACAGTGCCACTTTTGACATTTCTTGATCCCTCTGACACATTCTTAGGGGCAGTGGACAGTTATTTTTTGGGGTAAAATGAAAATAAATAAAAATAAAATAACACATTTTCCATTGCCTTTTGGTCTGGTGCTCAAATGATTGGCAGAAATCTCCAGGGGCAGAGAAAAAAGTCACACCTAGACACCTGTTTGGGTTGTGTGACTGTGTGTGTGAGTGTGGTGTGATGGACACATTTCCTCAAGGCATTATTGACACTTACAGTCATAATGATGAATTTAAGGAAAAGGAAAAGAGTGGTGTGACCCTTACCCAAACTTAATTTTGGTCAAACTTAGGAGAGGAACCATGTTTTTTAATTAAGTTAAACTACTTTTTTTTTTTTTTAAACTTACTCATTGTACTTCTTTTATGGACAAAAAAGTAGAGATATTTCTCATAATTATGGATCTGATAATTTCACAATTATCAGATCCATATTATCATTATTATTATTATTATTATTATTAATAAAAAATACAAATCTCATGTTCAGATTTCATAATTATGAGACAAGATCTCAGTCATATGGAAGAAATGTGATAATTAGAACAACAATGCAAAAGAAAGAAAGAAAGAAAGAAAAGAAAAAAGAAATAACCTTTTCACATGCTTCCTTTCAAATAACTGGTATTTTAGGCCGTTATTGGCACTTGAGAGCAAAACAAAATAATGCAAATATAATGTTTTTATAAAGCTGCCATACCAGAGAGCTGGTAATCTTCATACCATTTATGTTGTCACTTCCTTTTGTGGGCTGTAAGGCCATTATAAATGTCAAATTTCAAGTGAGGCCACTCCCACTTCATAAGAGCTTCTGGTTAAGCCCATAAAATGTTTGCCTTTATTCTAATAAACTCACAGTCTTGATTTGTTGAAGTCCCAGAGCATAAATGTGACTTTCAGAATAGCTCGTGTATTAATTTAAAAGAGAGTGTGTATGGGGACCTGATTTGTTGTTCCTACTTTGCAGGAGGTCCCCATAACATGACCCTGTAAACAGATTATTGTCCCCACAATGTAATGAATACCAGAACACACAGACACAGAAAAACCCACACACACACATAAATGAGTTTTCAGAGTGCCAACATCTAATCCATGTTTCAGACAGGTTGTGTTTGCAGAGAATGAAGCAGACTGCTGACTGGCCTGTGGGATACTGATACCGTCCCAGTCGCATCCTCCACTTCCACCTCTCTGTCTCTGTCTTTCTCGGTCTTTCTTTCTCTCTCTGACTTTGACTTTGTTTTGTCTCAGTTGTTGCTTTTTTCTGTTGAATGCCATTCTTTGTGCTGGCAAAGTTGAAATAAACTGCTGGTCAGTGTGTTATAGCCTGGAGGTACCTGGTGTTTCGACTTAGATGTCTTCCTTTCCCTCAAAAATTGACAAGTGCTTCAAGCTAAGGCCTAAATAAGACACAGCGAGGTTTGCCTGCAGAGAACTCTTCTGTTGGAAAATCATGTACATTCAGAGTTGGAGAGCTGCAAAGATAATATAAACTCATGTGTTTTGTGTCCATCTCAACTTAAAATGCATATACTCATTGGGTCTATTATTTCCTAAATGGTTTATCAGTGACACTGTCTTTCCCACTTTAGTAGATTAAAAGTATATAAACACCAAATTCATGCTTTATAACACAGTTCAATGTGGGACATTTAAAATGTTCATTAATGTAACAGCTAATTTTTCTAACTCCTCCAGTGAATAATCAATAACACATACACACTTACTAATTACAGTTGAGTTCTTAGTTCTTTGAGTCTGGCTCTTAGTCCAGTGGTCCTGCAGTAACAGGACGGTCCTTGTTGTATAACTCTGATCTACAAAGACTCGAATCTGTAGCTCGAGCTGGATTCTTTGAATTCCACCATGTGCAGGAACACATTATCAACATCACTTGTTACATTACAGTGTACACAAATGATCAGATAGGTACAGCTGTGAGCAGTGCTTTCATCAATTCTGAGGGTTAATAAAGAATCAGGGCTTTATTTTCCTGCAGGCATAATGCCACAGCAAGGGCAAACACAATTTTTATGCAATTTTCCTCAGGCGTGAGTCTATTTTTTAGCATCTGCCGCTGTTTTGCAATTTCCTGGCACCAAACAAATGTGTTTACACTGTGTTTGCGTTACAAACCTGCTCAGACCACCTCTTATTGCAGACGCAGGGCAATTTTCGGGGCTTTACTTGGTAGAAGTGCACACACACACACACAAAGCTCTCGAAAATCAAATAACACCTTTTCAGTTATCTTGAGTGAGGCCTTTTCTGTTTGCTCCCCTTTTTTTGACATCTGCTGCAGTTTTATATGTGTATCACAATAAATTTACTAATGAGACTGAGAAAGATTACCAACAGTATCATCCACACGAGTGTAATCCTGTGACCCGGAGCTCTGCACAAACTCAATACTGCTCTTCTATGTGATGAGTGAGCTGCCCACAACAACTTGTCCAATACTGGGTCTTTTTTTGTGTAGTTGATTAAACACGTGTAGTTGATGAATGGAACAAAGTGTGTGTTTAAAGTCGTGTTAAATATATGTAGTTGTGGTTTATGAGCATAGAAGCATATACGTATAGTGTAATCAGTAACAGCACAAACTGATCCATCCTGTATACTGTGAGCAATTAAAACATGTTGGTGAGACACGTGGGGTCGGTTTTATCTCCAGAACAGAATCCAGCACAGGTCCAGATTTCAAATCTGTACCTGTCCTGGATCAGCAAATCTCAACCTGAACTGATCTCTTACCTGCAATTATCTCTAAATCAAGCAGACTTGAGCCGTTAATGTAAGACCTGACCTGACCCTTAATTAAATATAGACTCAGAGCTGCGGCTGGAAAGTCATGGAGATGAACTTTATCCTCTCTCTCTCTAAGACCTCAGCCTCTTTCCTTCCGTTGCTGCTTTTAAAGGGGATGAGAGGAGTTTGTGATTGGTCATTACTGAAGCTCGGCCCGACTGCTGCTGATTCCACCTGCTGATCCGATGTTCCTCATTATTGCTAATAATGTATTCAGCCTCTCTTCCACGTAGCACCCAGCTTTGCCCTGTTGCACCTGGTTTGCTGGTCGCTTCCATTTGTGTTTGAGCGTGAAGAGTTCCCTTGCGTTTGGGCCTGTGCCCTATTTCAGGAAAATAAAACCCACAGTCTTTTTAATGCTGCCAACAAACTTATGCAATGTGTCCAATTATCTCTGCACAAGCTGGACTGTATTTCCACCCACCACTTGATTTGTGTAATGTATAACTATTCCTCTATCAATGGATTTGAAAATTTACACAAGACATAACAGTTAAAACTAAAATCAGACACCGATATGCCACCTGTTTTACAAACGTACTTATAGCTCCTCTCTAAGATGTTAGTGTATCTGTGTTTTATGGGGACTGTCCATGGTGCTGAATTACTTACTTACACGTTACACTGCAGCACTGAACAATGCAATATAATGCATGTTTATGTAAAACCAGTTTTGACAGATAACTGTGTCCCCTGAGTCCCCGAACAGTGAGTTTTGTTGGGACTGGTCAAATCCAGGCCTTCACTAGAGTCCTTTACCAGACTGCTTTATCTAAGATTCACAAAAGCCTTGTACAATACTGTGTTAATATGTGTGTTTCAGTCGAAGCAGTTTGTGAACATTCTAAACTGAGAAGCATAAAACACTGTGTGGTGTTTCACACAGACAGACATGAATGTAAAGGTGAGCCCACTGTACAGCCACTGCTCCGGGCAGAATGTGTCCGGCAGATGTACAAGGAATTAGGCAGCTGACAATGGCATGGAGTTGGACAGCTGCTCCCAAAAACTGTGGAGGCAAGGCAGTCCTGCGAGCTTTCTGTGAGGCATTTAGCAGATTCAAAGCTTTAAAGTTTATTTTGTTTACCTTCTACCAGTGTCTTCATATAATTTCACAGATCAGACTACAGCAGAAGCCTCATTCCTCCATTCCTCATTATTACTAATAATATATTCTGCCTCTCTTCCACATTGCACATTAATAGTGGCTAGAACTTTCTGCTGTGGTTTTAACTCTTGAAAAGTCAAGCTGCTTTACATCATTTAAGCTTGAAAAAGTTAACAGTTTCTGAATGGACCAAAATACACAGTATAAAGATGACTGAAGTATTTCAAACATCAGCTGCATCAAACCTAAGTCTATACAATGTCTATAAATGTTGTCAGCTTTCAATGACTCAATTAAATGACTTTGCAGTGTTTCATGTAGAATTTATGGAATAAAACTGTTAAAATAAAAGACACATATTCTGCTTAATTTATATATTTATATATGTGGGAAATGGGAATTCAAAACATGGTTCACGTTATTTCTACATTTAAATGGTTTCACTTTTCAGTTATTCCAAATGGCCAATATCAACACTGTGAGCTTTTTTAGATTAAAATTAAATTAATAACTGTGACAAGAGTACTCTTCTGATTGTATCTGATTGTTGCCTCTTTAAAAGCAGTTACAAACATAATGCAACTGCGTGTAGTTATTTTTCTGCCACACCAGACAGTCTGTAGTCCTGTATGGAATGAACCTGCATCCTGTTCCTGTGTTTTTTCTTTTTAATTGATCATTTTTGAGGAGGATGTGCAAGCAGAGACACACGGTCCTTTAGTGAGTCCACTTCAGCCTGAAAACAACACTGACCATCTAGGCTTTCTCCCAGACCTCCTGATAACACTGTGCTATCTGTGTGTGTGTGTGTGTGTGTGTGTGTGTGTGTGTGTGTGTGTGTGTGGGTGTTTGTGTGTGTGTGTGTGTGTGTGTACATGCACTCCCACATAACTGTGCAGACCCCTTGATGTTAGGAGTGTTAACGGTTCTGCCATCACTGCAAACATGATAATCCTCCTTGTCACACCTGATTTTGTGTGTGTGTGTGTGAAGGAGGGAGTAACAGTGAGACACACACACACACACACACGTCACATTTTTTACACAACAAAGAAAGTGTTCAAAACCTACTCCTAAACTTCCTGCGGCAAGTATTACGCACAAATAAAGGTCAGTGTATTTATAAATCCCATCCCACATGGACAGATTTAAAGGGATCAGTGTTTGGTACAACATGTGGTACAACAGGCAATACACACAAACACACACAAAGCCTGCGAGCTGCATAAACATCAAAGAATTTCTAACACTGATGCTCTCAGGTGTCATTCAGGTGTCATTTGGCGTGTAGGGCCGAGCAGTGGGTATATTTTAGCAGCCAGTGATGAGTATTGACTGGTTTGTAGACGTCACCATCTGTGTGTTTAAATGGCTCGATATGCAGCTGCTTGTGTTATGATGATCTTTAATGGGCATCTGTTCATTTTTAATGGCCACTGATGACTGACAGTGATGTAAAGCCACTTTCTTTGGCTTTTGCTGACTGTGCATAAAAATTAAAATACAGTGATTTTAGGGCAAAGAAAACCAAGACACAGTGAAATAGGAGAAAGCGAGGAAGCCCTGGAAAGGAAAAAAAAAAGAAAGAGAAAAAAAAGAGAAGAGACTGGGGTGAAAAACAGGGGCAAACTTTCAAACACTGGCTGATGACTGAATGTGAAACAATTATAGCAGATATTTGGGTTGAGTGGTGGAGAGGCGATCCTATTAGGGCTTTCAGGAGAAACATGTCATTTCATCGACAGTGACAGTGACACCAGATGTCATTTTAATTGACACTATGCCATAGGAGAGGAGGGAATGAGAGAGAGAGAGAAGAAGAAGGGAGAGAGAGGGAGCCGCAGCCAGAGTCCTACTTCCCCCAGGGCGATCTTAATTGGTAAAGTTAGGAATATAAGCTATGAAATATTAAATGTATAAAAGTAGAATATATTCACTCCATGCTGGGAGCACTTTCACTCAACAGGAGCTTTTGCACAGTAGAGCACATAATAGGCAAAGTTGGTAAATACTTCTTTTTTTCCCTCCATATGCCATTGTTGTGAAAAATGACACCTCTCTTCATTAAATAATCATAAATATGTTGGGCTTTCTTTCATGTACCTCGACAGCCTATATATACGGTGTGGAGCTCCATGGAGAAAATGCACTTCCGAAATATTTCTTTTTTATAGAAGCTAAGGTGGGCGAGGAGTGTGCGTGGTTGGCGCCTCCAACTGGCAGTTTGTGGCAACTGTTTAAAATTAGTATAGAAGTCAAAGTACAAAAGTTAGGAAGTTTAAAAATCAAAGACCAAATTCAGCAAATAATTCAAACTTTATCATTTTTTTTTTTGCCGCTGTTGCCGTTTTTAATCTAGTTTCATCTTGCTGCCACCCTTTCAGGACAGGATCAGGAGATTTTTTGTTTTAACTTGTAAAACAAAAAATATACAAACAAACTGTTGCAGAGGCTTTAAAGGAAATGCACTTCTAATATTGTAAGACAAGGTGAGTTTGCATGGTTGGTGTCTCCAAATGGCAGGAAGTGTGCTTGCTGTTGTTGATTTTCATGTAACTGTTGCTGATGAGAAATGAAGATGATTTGATCTGGAATCCCACCCAGCTGGGACCGGGGTCTGTTTCCACATGTCATTCATTGTGATGAAATAAAAAAGAATTAAATAAAAAGAGCTTTAGGAATAGATGCAGATTTAAATTAGACTTTGTTGATGTTGTTTATTGCAACAGTTTCACTAATTTCATTTTTTTTGGTCCAAAGTGAGGATGACATTTGAAGTTGAAGTCCATTTGGTCTTGATTCTTCGGGGACAGGATTCAGTGATATTGTTTCGCTGGGATCCTGATGGATTAGGAAAACATGCCTGTGGAGTGGGTGGAAAACAGGAGGAATTTAAATTTGTAAGACAATAATGCTTTAAGAATGGGGTCACAATGTGCAACAGTTCTCATTATAAATTTGGCAGGAGAACCTCAACATTAAAGAACCATTAAAGATTTAAAAGAATTTACAATACTTCAACCTGATGAGACTGGGACACATGTCAGAGTCCACTGGTGCATAAATGGCCAGGACCATTTGTTGCTTGTCTTGCAATGGCAAGACAGCGAGGTGAGAGAGCTTCTTCTGATTCGAGGAAATAAGGAGGCCGGTTACTGCCACTGAGAGACAGTGTGAAAGAGGTGTTGCTCACAGCCCAAGGCACGTCACAAACAAATTAACGGTGCTGAAGAAAAAAATATCCTGCAATTAACGACCAGAGGAACAGAAGTGGAATGGACTGTGTGGATTGGCCATTCTATGAGCTTTACCAAAATGTGTATGGCAGCTCTGCTCTAGCCAACCCTGTTAGGCTCGCCAGTTATTTAACAACTAATTTTACAGTGGTGTTCTTGCTGTCTTCATGTTCTTCCAGCACATCTGTGGAGGAAATATAACAAAGAACTGAAGGTGAAGCAAGAGCAGAGGCTACGCACAGTCTGGAAGCAGATAAAAGTACGGAGGGTCTGATCAAGGCTGGACCAGCTGAGGAGGGTGGCCCGGAGACCATCAGCACACAGCCTTTACAATCAAGCTGTAATTTAAACTACTTTTTCCATCACACATACTTATTTTTTTGTGTAATTAATTCCATCAAGGGCCGAGTGTGTGCATATGAAGTGGTTACAACTGCAAGCTCATTTTAGTGTTTAAGTATTAAGTTGTTTTTGTCAGTGTCCCTGCTCGCTCTGTGCTAATTGCTGTTGCAATCACACCTTGCACCAGCTTGATTTGACGAAGTCATTCACCTTCTTGGTTGAAGAGGGAGTGAGATCAGCTGCTGTATGGATCGGATAAACAGAAGCATGCATGCACTTGCTCCAGTGCTGATGTGAGTTTGAGACCCCCGCTGTACACAAAGACAACTTGCCTGCCACAGTTTGTTACTGTGAGTCGACCTATTGATTTATTTACTTATTATTATTAGTAATCGTATTATTATGATTTAATTAAACTACAGGGGTCACTCTTGGTGGGCCTCGTACCACAGACTCCACAGCGACACACCATGTACCAGTATGAACAGAGCCAGGATGAGCTAAACTCTTTTTATCAGTCTTTATCAGCTTATTCAAGCATTCCAGCGAAAGCTGATGAGCACACCACCCACAGGCAGCTACAGTATAACTGAATAAAAGCTTTTTCACACCGACAGCATGTGTGTCCAATGGCAGTTTCTGTAGCTTACTCACTTGTATTGTTTTATAATTGTTCTATCTTTGGACACTCTATTTAAGGGAGAACTACTACAGGGTTCTACTTTGTGTTGAACTTGATAGTTTAGATTTTACATTTTATTTACATGTCAGATATTTTATTAAGTAACTTGATATACTTGAATAGTATTTTTTTGCTTTATGTCTTGAATGCTGGAACATTTGGTCACTCTTCTGTTGTTTTATAATTGTTGACAGGCTGAGGGTGGTGTCGTGGATCAGATGGGTAGTGTTAGGTCTCCCCACCTCATAATTAATCAGACCGTCTGCCTCATCCACCTCAATGTTTCAGTCTGGCAAAAAAAAAAAAAAAAAAAAAAAAGATCTTTCTCTGTTTCACGCACATTATGCAAAATGAAACGAGCAGTGACAACATTGGGGATTAGATTAAGGTCATTCCTCTTCATTAAGCATCTCCAGCGTCCCTTCAATCGCCCAAAGGCGTTCTTCTCAGCAGCCATCCTGGCTGACTTTGGGGCGTGGGTGAAGCAGGTTTATTCTTGTGAAAATTGATGACGCTGGGTGAATCTTTCCATCCTCTCATGGGCAGGCAGCGTCTTCAGAGATATGCACAGGGATCTCCACTCCATCCACCATCTTTAAATCTGTAAGGAAAGAAAGTGACAATGACACGGACAGTAACAGTTTGTAGTTTGAAGAACAGGATGGAATAACTTGGATTAAGTGACTATAAAAAGGAGGTGAAAAATCAGACCTGTCTGAACCATCCCCCAGTTTTGCTGCTGCAGGCCTAGACTGCCGGGGGATTTCCCATGATGCACCAAGCTCCTCTCTCTCTCCATCTGTACTCATTCATATCCCATTAATACATGTTACTAACTCAGCTTCTACCTTTCTTGTAGTTTTGTGCTCTCTCTTCTCTTGTCACTTTCTGCAGGTGTTTCAGACTCTGGAGCTGTAGAGTCTGGATCTGCAGCTGTGGGCCACCTACAGCCCCATTTATTATTATTAGTCCTATTTTTAGTCTTTTCTTATAGATATTGTTAGAATTATTATTTCCTATTATTGTCTTATTCTTCTTATTATGTGGAACCTGCACTGTGCTACGTTCTCTTTCCTCCTGCTCTTTCTCACTCAACATTTTCATCTGAACTAGATGCATCTTCCTATCATTCCACACCACCCACAGTGAACCTGGGTCTGTTCTCTTTTGATCATGCCATTCCATTTACATGCACTTTGGCCAGCTTTGTTTAAAACTTTTTTTTTTATCCAAGTAGTCTCACTGAGGTTCTCTTCTGTAAGAGAGACCTGAGACATTAATAACAAGACGAACACACAATCAGCAAGCGAAGGCCAGATAACCACCATCAACAAAGAACTGATAACAACAGCCGCACGATTTATGAAAACATCAGATAATAAAGCTTTACTCTGCTTTAAATTTGACTTCATTTTGCACAGTATATCCAGATGAAGTGCATTTGCCAGGGCAAACAAAGTGCACATTGTTGAATGCTCATTTACAATGTTAACATTTCTGTAAGAAAAAAATGAAGTGGTTTGAAGCCCTGCTATGGAGCAGAATGGAGCATGTTTTCTCTCAGCATGAGCCAAGAGTGACAAATAGAAAAGTCAGAGCAGTTGACAGCGCTGAATGCTTTCAGCGGGGTGAGGAAATTGCTCCACTGTGCTCCCCTGTTTGTAAAGTAGCGGAACTAGGCAGGCGCCTAGAGTGCCGCCAGCCAGAAGAAGAAGTACATGGAGGAGGCAAGAAAAAATGTTAGTCATTTTTCGGGCACTCATCAAAGTTCAAATATTAAAGCAGCATCCAGTAAGGCTATTTCATATGGAAGAACCAACACAGATTCTACAGAAAACACCTCAGCCTGTTCTTCCCAGACTGTCCTGAGCCTCAGGGTCATGACACTCGCAGGCTGTGAATATAGACTGTATATAAACATGGACGACATGACAGCTCAGCAGAAGTGAAGCCAAAATTTTTTGCTTGCCCCCTGCTGGCTAGTTGCAGTACAGGTCATAAACTCCACCCATCTATCATAGCTAGTTGTTTATGAAATGAACCTGGCCACACAGAACTCAAAAGGGATTCAGCCTACAAAAACATATTTTCATATACACGTTAAAATCATCAGCCAGAGCTTGAAAAAGAAAACTCAAAATGAAATGCATGAGAATTGACATTAGAATGACATTATCACCACATGGTGGGCTCGTGTTGATGGGAACCTGTCTGCTGGGGTCCATTATCTGTCTAACGTTGGGAAAAGTGACAATATCTGTTCAAATCTTCATATTAATTCAAAATATGTGACAGTGTTTAAATAAAACAACAAAAACCTTCAGTAGATGGTCAAATGGTCTCAGTGTTAAAGTTCACCACACATTACGTCTGTATGTGTCTGTGTTTGTCTGTTTGAATGTAATCTACAGTACAGTCCTGTGGGTCCTCTATGGCCACAGTAAAGCCAGTGTACTACAGGGTCAGCAGACTTGTTATCATGGATGATCATAACATCAGTGGTTGATGTGGAGGCTCTGTAATACACTGAACTTTAGTAAATGTTCAGTAAGTGTTACTGTTATAAATGCAACATGTGCTTTTGAACCGCTACATGAACTGAACAAACTTATCTGGTTTTGTTTTGACCCACAGTAACATTTAGTGAAGCTGCCAGCTTGATGCAGTGTGAACTCAAAATGGATAAAAACAAGAAGGATCCTCCCCAGTTTCTCGTATGTTGTTGTTTCCCATAGAAACAGACATAAGCAGATATAAACCAGATGCTATAAACAATACAACAGCCCTGTGTTTCTTAGAGTATCTCATTTGATTACACATGGAAGCCTGTATTTATAAATGAAATGTATGTACTAGTAGTTCAAAAACAGAGGGCAAGAGAAAGCACTTTATTAAGTTCAGTGTGTGGCAGCAAATAGTTTGCTGACAGTGCTCAGCCCAACAATAACCAAGAGAAATTTCATCCTGTGCTTTTCTGATGACAACTCTGACTGCATGCTCCTGCTCCTGGCTGCAGGAGAGTAAACATGTTTGATCCACAGGATTCAGATCGTGATACAGTCCCTGATATCACGCTCAGGAACGTGCCACAGTTTTTAGCATTTTAATACCTCATCGGTATGAGAATCATTACACACGCTATGATCTAAAACGCTACCTGGAATGGCCCACTGCAGCTTCAGGCACTAATTTCATCATTTTAAATTGTATGTTATTTTATCTCTTATCTTTCAGATGCATGATGCATATCCTGAAGCAGATCCTGAACAGTGTGTAGCACAGTCCAATGTTTTAAATCTGCTCCTGAAAAGCTAATGAAAAGTCTGCTCCTTTTTCCCCCCACATATTCAATGTAACTGGGAAAGGAACAGGAAACTGTTCTTCTACATGTGACTGAATGACTCTATCAAAATAAGCTGCTAATTGTCCTAATTAGCAGATAAAGAATAAAGTTCATTTGTTTTTAATGTTCTTTACAGGAAAAGAGGAGATCACTGGATTCCAACAAGGTGGGAGTGTCAGCTTCAAATTAGAGGTGGATTTATTTGTTGGGACAATTACTTAGGGCCAATTAGGGCTCGCAGTCAATTAGCCTCTCTGGCTTTGAAAATAAATAAGTGTGTTCACTGGAGCTGTTTACAGCAGCTGTCGGCTAATAATTACTCTGAGCAGTTGTGTGAGCTTTACTACCTCTGGATGTGGCTTTTGGTAATGTGACTTTTTTTTTTTTTTGCACATGTTGGTGGTTTTAGCTGTTCAGGAACACAGTGGAGCTGATATCTGCTGTGCTGTTCCTCTTCCTTGCTAGAAGGTTTATGATGATTGGTGTTTTCTATTAAGTGTGTGTGTGTTTCCAGTGATGTACAGTGTAATGTCTGACTACAGGACCAAGAGTGCTGCTTGGTGACTGATGAGCTAGAAGCAGGGAAGCAAGGGAAGGGAACTGTACTGGAAGAATGAAAATTTAGAAAACACACACTCTCTCTCACACACAGACACACACACACACACAGACTTACACTGAGAATGATACATAAACACATACTTTTAGTAGGAAATAATTCTCCAGGACATAAACAGGTGCACACATGTGCACTCGAAGTGTTTTTAACAAACAAAATGAAGAAGATTATACAGACACACAGGACAGTACAGTGCTGTTATTCAGAGTGTGATAGTCTGCAGTCTGATGTGATGCAGCTTGACTGAATCCATGCTGATTGTAAATTGAATCAATACTGCTCTATTTGCCTGTGGGAAACACTGTCATTGTCCCCTGATTGTCCAAAAGCTTTTGGAGAAGCTTTTCCACTCTGACAAGAATAATATTCAGTTTAAGCAGCTGCGTGTCAGTATTACTGACTTGAACAGCACTGAATGTTATTAACAGTGCACCACAGTGGTTCTCCTGTAAAAATATAAACAGACCAAGTCAAACAGAAGGTTTTATTCTTGGTAGAGTTTGGGTTTCCAGCCACATTATGGTCAGTTCACAATTGAAGAGTTGACAATAGTCAGCAGTTAACTCACTGTAACCTCATTTCACTGCAGCCTCAAAACTGGTTCCATCAGCTGGCTGATTATAAAGCATGATTTTTTTTCCTTTAAATAATTCCATAATATACTGCACTGATCAGTATTGGTATCGGCGACTGTAACAAAGCTAAAAGAAGAACAAATGTTAGACTTAGGTTCATTGGGTGGGCACTGAGTCTACCCAAAAGGAAGCAGCAAGTTACATACAGGTGGGAAATTATAGGGAAAACCTGAAAAATGAGTGGGGATACAGGATGACGACGTCCTGTCCGTAGAGCACAAGGTCTCAACCCTATTGAAAAACTATGAGAGATTTTGGACTGACATGTTGAACAGTTCTCTCCTCCATCATCATTCAAATACTAAATCATGTTTTGGAAGAATGGTGTTCATCCCTCCAGTAGAGTCCACAGACTTGAAGAATCAATGCCAAGACTCACTAAAGCTGCACATAGTGGCCCAGCTCCTTGCTGAGACGCTGTCTGTTTTCCTTTAATTTGGCACCTGGCTGTAGATTTTCAGCATAGGAAGCTGAAATTCACATCTTCATATTTTCAGTTTAATTACTGTTCATGGCCACATAAGTTCAAGTTTCTATGTTTGTAAAAAAAAAAAAAAACAGCAGAAATTTGCATTTTGATGTCTGAAAATTTACAGCTATTTTTCTCAAGAATCGTGGACACCATAAGTAACTGAAGGAGCAAAACAAACAAACAAACAAAAAAAAAACTAAAAAAAACCCCAAAAAACAAATAAAACAAAAAAACCCCCAAAGAGTTAAACGCAAAGTGAACATTGGATTTATATTTGTCCGGTCTTCATAAACACATCTCCAAATGATTGCTAGTGTACAAATGAATGAATGCTGGATGTGTAATGTGTATTAGAACCGTGTGTCCGTCAGCATCTTGTGGAAGTTCTACAAGAAAATAAATACATAATTAAACACTAAATAAATAAATAAATCCTGACACTTAAAGCTATTTTTAAAATACATTTTTTTACGTGTCATTATGTGCTTTTGGAAATAAATAGGTTCAGATTAGCTCGGCTCAGATTGTGTTTGTTTTGTGATGTATTACAGGTGTAGTGTTACTGGATGACTGAGCTACAGGTTTCACTGTCCTTTTCACCCTAAAAGTAAAGTTTCCAGAGGACACCGGGGCATGTTGTTGCACAGTGTCACATTCCCAAGTTGTGTTACCAGCTTCAGTCCAGAAATCTGAGGGTGAGTGGAACCCCATCCATCATTGTTATATTTTCAAACCATCAGTCTCTGCATTACTTCAATTTTACTCCTCTCTGCTTCCATACAGTTATCTCCATGTGTCTTCCTCTACTTTTCCCCACCACCATTTGCCTATTACCCATGTTGTCCATCTGTCCATTACTTCTATGATCTTTCTTTGCGTCCATCCATCTGTCTTTCACATCATCCATCCACTGCACCTCATGTCAGTTCCTCCTTTCTCTCTCTGTCCATCTGTCAATCCCTCTATTATCTATCCATCTCTCCTTTCTTGAGGCTTTTTAGTCTTTTTACTGCTCTCAGAAATCATGGCCTCGATCCCTATGGGGAAATTTGTCCTGATAAAATGTCACTCACACACACTCACATGCAAACGTGCTCATAAACACTAAAGCACGCACACACGCTTTTACACACACAAATACACACGCGCACGTTTCCAAAAAGCCTGTATTTGTCCTAATAAAACGTCAAGCCAGCAGCAAAATGAACTGTAATGACTTTCAGGCTGTACTAATGGCCAATAAATCCTGGATTAGGAAGCTCACACGCACTCCCTCTCTCTCTCTCACACACACACACAAACAAACACACACATACACACACTCACGCACACACACACACACCCACACAGGGTCATGTTTCATGGCGTGCTGCGCTGGGTTCATTCAGGAGTCAGATGGGTAAAGTTTTAAGCTGTTTTCTGCTGTTAATGACTGTTGTGCTGACTTTTATAATAACAGCATGGAAAGGAATCAGCAGGAATTAGCATGCTAGGATCATTTAAACCGATGATTCATGATGACTGGGGCTGGAAGCCATACACACACACACACACATACATGCACGCACTCACATAGAGAGACATAGCATTCACACACACACAAACGCTTCCATCAGAGAATTTCACTTTATGACAGTTCGGAGTCATTTTCCAGCTAAATGTACAAAATAAAAATCCCGGAAGCAGTGTCTCCATCGTCTTTCATTATCAGCCGAGTGATGGATGCATTTCATCGCTTTATTTTAGAGAGAATCAGCAGGATAAAGTGCAAATGAGAGGGGAAATTGTGTATGAGGGATTTTTCTGCTGTATTAGGCAGTATGTTGAGGAGAATGATCAGTGAGGTTACACAGAGAGGGATGATGCGGCAGCAAAGGTCATCAGTCTGGAAACTGAGCTTTATTTGGCTCAAACGAGGAAGAACAGCAGATTTATCTGAAACCGATTTGTAGAACTATAAAGCAATATTATTTACAGTATCTATAGCTGAACTTAAGTGATTCTTTAATCCTGTTTTGATGACAGTGAAACTACATCCACATTAAGCCATCTCATTTTGAAATCATGACCTATGTGTGAAAATGTCCACACCAGCATTTTAGTTTTTGTTGGGATCTGTCTACACGTACACATCTGACCAATGAAAATGGCTAACTGTCTTCTTCTTTGTCCTAATGTTGCAGACAAACAACAAAACTGTGCAACATCTCAGGCTTGTTTCAGCAAATCTTTTTTGTTCTCTCAGTCTTTTGCAGGACCGGTCCCTGTAAGAACTGTAAATTAATCTGGAAGTTGTGAGCAACAATCATTTGTGAAACTTGTTGCTGTGACCACATACGTGCTTACAAATCTCAGTTAGCAGCAGGTTATCTGGTTAAACCTCCTTTCTGAGCTTGGGATAAACTTTTCGACAAGCTGAAACCCACAGAGACTGGACAAACTGCACTTAAAGATTGTTTTCACATAAACCTTATGACTGAGTAAATCCACTACACAACACACTGAACGACTGGTCCAGTAATGACTGAAATTCTGGCAGTAGGTAACATATTCCAAATCCTGCAAGAGAGCCAACTGTTCCATGTTCTTGTACCAAACCCAACATGGCAACCACCAGCTTGCTCTGTTTATATGCCAGGACCTTTACTCTGAAAAGGCTGAAGGGAAGGAAGAAAAAAGTGCAGAGTTTGGGTGAGATCCTAGACAGAGAGGCTTGGACAATGCAGACATTTTTTTTTATCAGTTTGTCTTCCTCGGGTGGCATCAGCCATCATCAGTCACTCATGTTAGTCACGAATATCAAACACAAAGTCTTTATGAGAACAATTAGCAAACACTTTATCTTCACATATCACACGCTACATGATTTTATCTGCTGACTGTCAATACCAGCTAATGCAGTCTGAAACCAAGCGTTACATGCTGATGATCAGTCGTTTAAAAAAAGAGGATTAGATGTTTTTTTAAAATTATATATATATATCATATTATTATGGCATGCCGTTTAGGAAATTATAAATATATGGAATGAAACTTGAATATATGGAATGAAACTTGAATATATGGAATGAAAGTCTGAATATATGGAATGAAACTTGAATATATGGAATGA
>JBBMJY010000020.1:25323343-25341250 GCA_037833715.1 Toxotes lorentzi
CCCCCCCCCCCCCCCCCCCCCCCTCCCCCCCCCCTCCCCCCCCCCCTCCCCCCCCCCCCCCCCCCTCTCCCCCCCCCCCCTCTTCTCTTTCTCCCCCCCCCCCCCTCCTTCGGGATAAACATATTTACATGCAGTGCATTCAGAGTGTATTAAAACCCCTTGTTGTGTTACAGCTTTATGTACTGAAATCGTGTAAATTCATCCATTTTCAGGTCTCTCAGAGATGTTTGGGTTCAGGTCAGGGCTCTGGCTGAAGGACCTTCACAGAATTGTTCCTAAGGCCCTCCTGTGTTGTCTTGGCTGTGTGCTTCTGGTCATTGTCCTGTTGAAGATGAACATTCGGACAGACTTTTGTCTGAAAACATTTATTTACTGATATTTGCTATGTGCAGAATACATAATTAAATATTTGCTGTTGCAGTTTTGTTGCATATGAACAGAGTTTTCAGGACGTTGTGCAGAATCACTTGACCTGGGAATGAATCCCACTGAAGACAAAAGACAGATGTTGGTAGGTTTTTTGTCCAGGGTGAAAGGGACTTCAGACTCCATTCACTTAGTCATTTGAACATTACTGTAAATCCTATTCTGAAATATTACACTGTTTGTTTATACACTGTTTGACAAAAGACATGGCCCCCTCATTCATCTGAATGAGGCCACTCCATTAATTCAGTGGAGGTGGTCCATCTAAAAAAACTCGGGGTCATCAGGCAAAATGCTGTGGTCCTGTTCTGCTCACATCCCTTGCTCACAAATATCTGGTCGCCATGGTGAAACTATATGGAGCCATCAGACAAAGGTAGCCATGTGGAGTTGACAGTGTAGCTGCACCTGTTCTTCCTCCAATTATTGAATCCTCTGCGTCACATCCGATGTTGACGCATCTGAGGGGCTGTCAGACAACAGAGGAACTATCAGAGGGTTATTAATGCTATGTTGACGACGTTCAGCCAAACTAGCTGGACCCAAGATGGAATCCATACAGCCAGTGGTGGTAGTAAAACCCTTGCCAATGTAACTGACATGCCCCACAATTTTGAAAATGAAGCTAACCCACTGTCAACAGGAAAACTCTGAATAGGTTCATGGAATGTGGACAACCATTACTAACTGGACAACCAGGGGTAATATGCTGCTTCGAAATTCCACTGTCTCTCTGTCCTTCTCCTACAGTGGTGCAGGTCAGACCAGGAGAAAGAATACAGTAATGAAGAAAACAACACATCGCTGAGCCTTCTACAGCTCAAGAGAGGCTTCCGGCAACAGTAAGTGAAGACAAATGCAAAGGAACTGCTAATTATTCACTAGAGTCCCTCTGAATCCCTCTGTCCCGAGGCTTTCTCCGACTGTTGGAACTTGCTCCATCGTGCTTCATCATTCGAGCTGCTTGAAAGAAAAAAAATTCTGATGATCAATTTATCGTTTAAATCATTACTCTTGTCTTTATTGAAAGTCTTTGGTTTTGGAAGTGAATGTCCTCCTTGACCTTGACCTTCCCAAAATCCAGAATTGAGAAGATCTGTGCAGATAAAAATGCTGATACAGTCATGTGAGTTGCCTTTTGAACTGTTCTCTCACGACAGCAAGCATTTCCCACCCGACCTATAGCTGAAACAGTAAAGGAAGTTTTCTTTGTTTTAAAGATGCAGACATCATTATCAACCATAAATAATTCAGGTCCCTATCAAGGAAACCAAACCACTTTAAGAAGAGGTTCTTCAGACCTTGGAGAGGGATTATTTCATCAAATGGTGTGTGTCTGTCCTCTGCTCAGCTGAGACTCACAGTATTTTATTTCCATGTTAAAAGTATATTAAAAGACTGTGAAAGCCAGAGAAACTAATTATAATCTGTTACCTCTTTTACAAATAATAGGCTTCTGAGCAATTGACTTAATTTTCAGTGCTTGTATAACCTACTTTGGTGCCTAACTTAATGTAAAAGCTTTGACCAGCAAAAGACTGAATGCACTACTGAACTGAGGACAGTGTGAGTCAGTGCCTTTAATAGGTGATGTGTTCATTTAACTGATATATGTAGTGAAGTGCATTTGAGCAGCTCAGTTTAGGAAAAAAGTGAATTGATAGTCATAGTCTGAACTGAACAAAGTGCTTTGAATCAGTATGAGGGGATTTGTGGTTTCAGCCTGTCATCAGTGCATTAACAACACTGACATCTGACAATGTTAGATGTCAATATCAGTTTTATAGAAATCCCAATAACCAATTTAATTTGTCATTCCAATGATCATTTTGGAAAATGAAGTCTGTGGTGCCGTTGAGCTGCATTGCTTTAGGCAACTGTTGCTTTTTTTTTTTTTTTCCACCCATTCCAATGAATGAGGGTAGGCTAAACAGCACACAAACCTCATCACAGTTCATCTAACCTTCGTTTACTACATGGTCCTTATGTAGTCTGTCTGGTTGGCTAGTCCCCAGGCAAAAGTCTCAGGCCGATTTTTATTCCCACTGTTAAGTGAAATGAACAATTTGAGATTCTTGGATTCTTTGTGTCAAGGTAAAAATCCTGGATAGACAAATTCAATTCAACTTGCTTTTATGTGTGTGTACAATATTAATTACTTTTAATCTGCATTTCTATATTTTACTCTGCTTGTTTGGATACTGTATATTAACATTACATTGTAATTTGTTTCGATAGATTTTGGTTTACACAATCAAAGACTGAAATAGTCAGATATCAGTAGAAACTCACATGCCATCAAAGAACAGATGATCATAAATATTTGGCTCTCTAAACACTATTCCTCCATGTGGAGAAATGGATTCTTTGTGAAGTCAGCCATTATTCTCCAACAGTGCTGGAGCATTTACTGTGCATCATTACCCGTGGCCATAACACCACATAATGACAGCATTTCACCATTCCAACAAATGTTAGGCCTTAAATGACATGCACGCAGACACTATATTTTCCACCCTGCTTAACAAAAGGAAAGAAAATAGGAATCTGAATGAGAAATAGTAGAAATGTTCCTCAAAGACGAGCGATACCCAGAAATGCGCCTGTTAAATTTCATAAAGCAGCACAGGAATGTCACGTTTATAAGGAATTTGTTTCCAAATGTAGTTTTCATCTTACACTTTCCAACATAATGTACTGCGCCATCTTTAAAGGACCAATCCGGTGTTTTTGCACAGCGCAGTTCATCATTGGGAGCTGTGCATGGAGACCCATTGAGTGGGGAACACTGACTGCAGAAGTGTTTCTTTCCACTAAGCTGGTTGTGGTTTCACTTTCTCTTTAGTGTATTTTATGTTAATGTGTTTTGGCCTGAAGCAACTGAAGCATTGTTTATTTCCCTTCCTGAGGATGTCACCTCTGCTTTCCCAAACTGTTATTTATTTCACCACTGTGGTTACTGCTCGCGTCATTTTCATGCATGTGTACTAACTTTAGTAAGTGCCGAACATCTAAATCTTTTGTATAGTGCACACTGTAAATGACGTTTGATAAACAGCTGTGTAGACGGCTCCAGGCTGGTCCTCAGGGTTTGCGACTTTTCTGCTGCAGTGTTAGTGTTGTTTACTTGGTGTGCCTGCAGTGAATGGTGTTCCCTGACACCACAGACATAATACCAACATCACAGCCAGCCTGCAGTCATTGGGTTGTCATATCTGCAGTCCTTGTTACCTCGTATTTTTTGAAAAAATATATCTATATTTTCAGTATATCTGTGCTAGGTAAAATTATAATTATATCTGATCATGTTTGTGGGTAAAACATTCATTGTGAGAGACATTTTGCTCAGTCAGTCATGGTTATGTCATAAGGAAAGACTTGCTCTTTGGCTCCCGTCATAATTCCTACACTCACTGTGGATTTTAATAAGCTGATTGTACAAATGACCTATTTTTACGGTAGGACAGTCTCAATCTGTTACATAGATAAAGCAAAGTATTGGACAAATTAAAATTCTGATGAAGTTGCAAGATAAAAAGTCACCAAAGGTCACAAAGGCCATGAATTTCTGCACTAAACTGCACACTAACCAATCCAACAGCTGTCCGGACATCTGCTGGTGGTATTAGAGGAAACTAAGGATTCACAATGGACCACGATGAATGCACAAAATTTAATGGAAATCCATCCAATAGTGATATTTCAGTCAGAACCAAAGTGATGAACTGACAGTTCCATCCCTGGAGCCACACTGCAAGAAAGGCTAAATAGCTGGCATCTGAGTTAAACACTCTGCAGCCAGTCACTACATTCCTGATTAAGACAAGTGAAGAGGATGTTGTAACAATCAAGGCGAGAGGAGGTCAAAGCATGTAAGACTCTCTCTGTGTCTTTGAAATTTATGAAATATCTCCAAGGTGATAAAATCTGTCTGTTCCAGTCTGACCTGTGTCTGTGGAAACCCTGATATTTTTATGCCAAGTGATTTCATTTCCACAGGTCCTGACATGGTCTTGTCACTTGGTTTGTCCTCTGACAAGAGCTGGTTGAGCTTCCAGGAAAAAAAAAAAAAAATCATCAGTTTTTTTTTTTTTTTTTTCCCCTGCAGAGAAAGAGTGACACAGCGTCAGACAGGTATCCTACCTGCTAAAGGGGTAGAAAAAAATTCATGTGGCTTATCTGAGTCTGGCCAGAGAGCTGCTGTGTATAGTCATCCTCTTTGTCTCAGTGTGTTTTATGTTGTTACCTGTGCCAGCTATGTGGCTTTAAAAATGTTTGGAGGTAACTGAGACTGCTCTACACACCAATGAGTCATTCTCCATCCATCTGTTTTATTTTACCAGCAATGAACTGATCACTCAGCCTGACAAACTGCTGCTCATTAAACTAGTCATAATGATTAGCAGGTGGTAACAGAATAAGCTGTATGACCTCCAACCATGTTTTTTTTTTCTTCATACATCTCAAAGCAAAATCATCCAGAACAGATCAGATTCATTAAGAGTGCAAAGATGTCTTTAGTTCACTGTCGTTCTTAATTGAATTCATGATGCATGAGAACTTGGGCAATGTTTGCATTATCAGGTGTATTTATAATATTAGTAATCCATGCATCCATCCCGTGGTCATGGAGTTATGGGTATAAGACATATAGTTTAGATGGGTCCTGTCTTGACACTGGTTTTGATGAGAATCTGCAGCATGGGAACAACAACTGGGAACCATGATGGTCTACAATAAATCAAAATCAGATTTTAAAAATACCATAAACCATAAAAATCTAAATCTGGAGTTAAAATGAACCTAAACAACACCACAATGTGTCCATGTGTAAAACCAAGTAGAGAACTCAAAAGAAAAGTCCTTGTGTCCCGCCCAATCAGGATACTTACCTTGCCTTGGCTAGTTATTGGGTAAAACACGTCAGGGATTTCCATGACTGATGGTCCCTCTACACTTGAACATTTGCTGAATATGAAGAGGTACTTTCTAAGAACTGTGACGATTGTTAGGTTTGGGCAGAGATAATGATGATGATGATGATGATGATGATGTACCCTTCCTATCATGAATTATGGGAAATGTCATGAATATGAAAACAGCACAAACAACAATGCATTTAACAATATAAAAACACTGCACATCACAGAATGATTTGATTCAGAGTGATTTGATTCAGAACTGGTGTCAGATTTTTAGACACCAATTGACACATTCCATCACCAAGGTCACCCACTGAATACAACAGTATACACACTTGAATGTGTTCATACACAGTACACACAAACACAAGCATGTCTAAAACAAGACGTGCATAAATATGCATGATACAAACTGTATAACTTACCTTCAGACAACCATAGACTACACAGTTAGAAGTTGGTGCCAAGTGTATTAACACAGAGTGTCGCCTGTGTGTCAAAAGTTCCCTTTTCAACAATGAAAACATTTTAGAAACTGTTTGCACCTTAACTGTTTACAATTTAGTCATTTAGCTGACACTCTCACCCTGGCTACTGGCCGTGAGTGTAGCAGCAGAACAAGTCAGCACATTTCTTTTCTATGAGGTGCGTGGGCACAGCTGCCAAAGAAAAGAGAGAAAACGGAAAATGCAAATACAAGAGATGATTTGGAGATTCTGCAATATGTAAAACATCCCAGTAAATAAATAATGATATGGGAAATATTGTGGTGAATATGCAGTTGAGGCAGATCCAAGCACAAGCACATCATTAACTCATCCAACCTGTGTGTTGTTGTGTTGAGAGGAAAGAGTGGAGGACAGAGGGATGGAGCAAAAGAAAGAAAGAGAGTGGGAAAGAGGAAAATATGGGGTCGGGGCAAAGACAGATGATGCAGAGAGTAATAAAGAGAGTAAAACAGAAATGAGGGAGAGAAATAAACAACGTAGAGAAGAAGGAGGAAATGAGAGAAGAAAGAGGGGAATGGAGGGAGCATGAAAGAAAGAGAAAGTAGAACAACAACCAGGAAGCAGACAGGTGGAAACTTCTTCTGAATGGAAAGAGGTGGCACCTCACACCTCTATAGTGCTGTCTCAATATTGAAAAGAGTTCATTCCCAAGGAGGCAAAGAGACGATGAAGACCACACACACACAAACACAGCCACATGCACACGCGCACACTCTCTCTCTCTCTCTCTCTCTTTCAGTTGGAGAGGAAGTGTACTTTTCTTTCCACTCACAATCTTGCATGGAAATCTCTGTTCTTCACACTCTTTTCACCTTTCAATGCATACCAATTCGAGCTATTTACATAGCCAGTGTACCGGTGTGTATGTGTGTGTGTATGTAGGGACAGGTTCTGCGGCCACAGAAACAGCATTTAGGATGATACATCCAACTGCCACACTCCTCTGTAACAAAGTGAAACACACACACAAACACACAACAACTGCTGCAGAAACACATCTGGCTTCAGGCCTCTCATTTTGCTTTTGTTGTGTGTCCTTTGGCTCAGTGCCTTGTTCTTGAACCATGACAAACTGTGCCATTCTATCACAACCCTGCAGCATGGGCCATCTGAAAGGTCCTGCTTTTAGCTAAGCTACGATGATGTCAAAATGAACTGGCTCAGTATGTGGTCATGTAATTGACTTTAGCATTTTTAAAAAGCTCCTACATCCAAATTCAAAAAGAGCCATTTGGAGCCATCTCCTTTCACACCTGATTTCCTGTCCTTCTATCCATGTAACTGAATTTCAGCTTTAGATCCACAGCTTTCAGCCATCGTCGTTGTGTGTGAGTGTGTGAATGATTATTATTAACACTATCCATTTGCCACTTACCAAGAAGTTATGTGAAGTGTGGTGAGGGCTTGGAGACTAGAACCTGAGCCAGCCCAGGACAGGCTTGACCCAAGAGATGTTACCCAAAAGATCAAAGTTCATGGACAAAGGACAAGACAAAGGTGCCAAGCAGTAGAGTTCCACAACCTAGGCTGTCATATTGTGTAACTAAAATTGAAGGGGCAGGTTAGTGGAGAACAATAAAACCCTCTGCCCAAAGATTTAATGGGAGGCTAGGGTGTGGTAGAAGGGCATAAAAGGCACTCAAACAGGTTATAGGAAATAGGCTGCCAGGTGGCTAAAGTGAGAGGTGATGGCCCAGTGGACATGATGGCCCAATGTGGCACACAGGGCGGCTGGCACCAGATGAGCAGAACCAACTTATCCTAAGAAGTGCAGAAATGAGCAGTCTGCAGTGGAAGAAAGTGGACATTGTAGGGCCAGACTCAGAGGGGGGGTGGTCTCTGGGAGACTGGGCTTTAAAGAAGGACTACAGTGCTTGGGTGTGAAACCTGGGGAAAGAAGTAAAGGAAGAATACTGAGAGAGAGAGAGAGAGAGAGAGCGAGACAGACGGAGGACCAAATATGCAGGTTGCAGAAGAGGAAGAGAAGCAGGCTTCATCAGGGACAAATTCTGACTCAGGTTTAGAAAGTGAGATTGGAACAGATACAGGTGGAACATGAAAAGTGTTGCAGTTGGTAATCTGCTTTTCCCTTCATCTGCAGTGACTTGGAGTCCATTATATGTATAATCACCTTGGATAAAAATCCGACAAATGAATAAATGAAAACAACGTCACTTAATCTCCAAAGAATGGAAAGTAACTGGCCTTTCACAAAAAGCAGATGGGCGCATGTTTGACACAAGGTAGACCACTGGATGAAGAGCCTTATATAAAGCAGGTGCCAATAAGACTGTTGTCCTTGAGATTTTTAACCAAAGTCCTGTGTTACAGGCACAGCCTGAGACAGCTGGGAAAGGGCCTTAGACAAACCTGTGTGTATGTGTGACGTTCAAGGTACGGTGTATTGTGGGGAAGAAAAAGACCCATGAGAAAAAGTGAAGCAAGAGTGTGTGTGCAAGGGGGCAACATGTTGAACTCCGCAGGTGAAGCTAGGCAGCAGCAACAGTGTCTAGATAGGCTCAGGGCTACAGCATAAGTTGTAACGGATGCTGTTCCTGTTCAGGTGGAAAGAACGCAAATAAAGTTTGTGTTGTGACCGGCACTCCTCTCCAGTCCTCCTCCTTCTCCAGAGGTACCCAGACATATTAGCATATTACCAGTTAAGCTACAAGCCACAAGAAAAATAGATAATAGCGGCCAGAGCTCTTCCGACTACGTTTCGGAGCCATCCAGACTGGTTGGGGTAACACTTGGGAAGATCAGAGAATGGAGTTCTGTACTTCCAGAGGTCCAGAGGAGCACTTCTTATCTGAAATGTATCCACCTCTCATCAATGCCAGATTGCCATGGGACATGAGTTTGGAGAGTTAGTGTATTTAGGAGTCTGAGACTTTCTTGGCAGTGCTCATAGCTGAGGCTTGCTCACATTACTTTTGAAGACAAACCTCGTATTTTCCAAAGAACTCAAACAACTCTTCTACAGCCCCATCATGATTCAAGCTGATTAAAGCCAATTGAACAATCTGCTAGTGCCACATGGAACATTTTGTTACTAGTGCTTTTTGCTTGTAGTCCCTCTACCTTGTGCATATTCCCTCTAAGTACAAATTGGCTGAATGTGTCAGTAAGTGGTGCGTTGAATTGCCTCTTCCAGGTCCACCCAGGCGGTCTCTGCAGAGTGCTTATTTTACATCTCATGCAGTGTTCTTTTACAGATCATTGTTTGCGAATGGAATGAACCCCCTCCTGTGTTCTTGTCATTTGTGCCATGAAAAGCACTTATCTGGTGCCCAGCAAGACTCTAGAAAGACAGACAATCACTGGCAAGAGAAAGAGTGAGGGAGCAAAGGAGAGATGACAAAGACAGAGGAGGGTACTTGAACACAAATGGAGGGGTTGAAGGAAAAGGAACAGAGGAAAGAGACAAAGGTAAAGGCACCGCACTTGTTTTGCAATGGCATCACCCTCAGAGAGGAGGAGGAAGAAGAGTCCTTATAACTCTTAAATGTGTTAATAATGTGATAATATTCAACACACTGCACAAAAGTGAACATTATAGTACAAAATGTGTTTGCTACTGAAACATTCTATAAAAGTTCAGTTAATCTTTGACAACAACCTGCTAATGTTGTTTGTAACAGACTGGGAAGAGCTATGACTCTTCACATCTAGTCTAGTCCTGCTGGAGTACTGATCGAGACACAAAGGACATTACACAGCACATCTGCTAAAGGGGTTGGCCTGGCCACTTAGATTACATTTCATTAATCAAAGGCAATGTCAAAGCAGAACACTAGGATAACAGTTACCATTGCCACACACGCTTTCTACCATAGAATGCACCGATCTGTGCTAAAAGACATTTTAGACACTGGATGAGAGAGCACTCAGTGAGGTACACACCTGCAGAGGACACACAGTCCTTCAACTGTGTGTCCTCAGCGAATAAAGAAGTGTAATTGTTTTTGGCCCATGGATGTACTTTATACCACATTTTGTTATCTACACCAAAGTTTGCCTTATTTGTCTAGAGGCTTTTGAGATCTTCTGAAGGAATAAATACACCCCGAGCACTTTATTAGGAACACCAATCGAAGACTGGGTAGTTCCTCCCTTTGCTCTCATGGATTCCATCACGTGGAAATCTTTGAGAAAATGTCAACTTTGTAAACAAAGTACCTCAAACTTATAGGAAGGTTCTCTACCAATGGTGGAGTGGCCATTGGGATAAAAGACTGAGTGAACACAGTAAACAGACATCACCACCTGGCTGTGAACAGACCAGCAGTCTACCAATGCTAACACCTGCGATGTTTGTGAGCTGTCAAGTGCCCACTTGTGTGACGTATTACCAATAACTGACACACTGCTCAACGGCCTGTCAAAAGACTGCAAGGTTGTGGAGGTTTTTTCTTGTGTCCAGGACCCACTTCACAGCCTCCCTACCAGCTGCCTCCAAGCGTCAAGCCACACCTGCCAGTCACGCTTTCCCCTCATTCCACACTCAAACCCAACCCTTCATGGATCCCCATTCCCTGCCATCAGCCCCAAGACCAGCACTTCCCTGTAAATAAAGCTTTTCCTTATTACATACAAAATTATACAGTATTTATTAAGACAGTACCATGTGTGGTTCTGTTGTAACTGTGTTGTGTTTGGACATGAATAAAAAATAGTCAGGCTGAATCCAGTCTTTCACCCAGTGTCAGCTGGGACTGGCTCCAGCTCCCCCACGACCTTCAAAAGGATGGATGGTTTGGATGGTGATGGATGGATGGATGAATCCAGTCTTCATATCTGTTGGTAGTTGCTGCTCCTTAAGCAGGCCTAAAGGGCTGACACTAACAGGGCTGGAAATGAGTCTTGTTGTTTTCTAAGACTAATGTATTGATTGATAAAAACAAATTACACACATTTGGAATATGTCACTCTTTTGTGTTAACCCCCACAGACGTGAGTAAGTAGAATACAACACTGCTTTCTCAAATGTGCCTTAACTCATCTTCAGCTCTTTGTCAGTCTCTGTCTCTGGTCTCTGTAAACTGGCTGTGGTAAAGTGCTGTAAAGTGGCACATGCTCGACTCGTGCAGAGATGAGGACATTCACACCTGACACCAGGGATCAGTTTAAACATTGACCAGCAGTACAATTTCACCCCCATATACAACCACCTATTGTCACATGGTCAAAGTCCTATACCTAGGTTACTGACAATTTTCTGATGAAGGCCATGGGATACAGCTGAAAGCTAGTTCAGTAAGTGAACCTGGCATAAATATTCAAATAAATTATTAACTGTTTCCCTCTCTCTCGTTAGTGTCAGGTCTCTCTCTCTGTCTATCTCTCTCTCTTTCTTTTCCTTTGCATACAAGGAATCAAACACATCGAAAGAATCACCAGAGTTATCTTATTATCACAAATGACACAATGAAACTTTTTTTTTTTTTTACAAAAACACAAACAGGTTTCTGAAACACATACACACATTTTTTTATCGGCCCATCTTTGATATTTTAATTGTAAGATTCTTTATTACTACAAACTACTGCTCTGTCAAAGTTGATAACCCTGCCTCAAGCGAACTTTGCCAGTATCATGGCAGATAAAACGGAAGAGAGAAGACAGAAGGGAAGGAACCAAAGCAGACAAATAATTGGCAGACAAAAGAAAGACAAAGAGACTGAGGAGCTGCAAGAGGTAATTAAAATGAAAAGGAGAGGAAGAGAGGCAGAGACAGAGGGAGTGTTGCAGGATAGGGTTGATGGCCTCTCCCTGCTTGTAAATATGGTTTGATTTGGTGATTTATTCATGGTGTCGATTTATTCAGCTGCAGTGCAAAACATCGCCCTCCGACTGCTTCTCTATCAATAATACAATGCTTCTGGAGACCGGTGTGTGTGTGTGTGTGTGTGTGTGTGTGTGCGCGCGCACTTGTGTGTGTGTGAAAATGAGTCCCATTATGCATATACCAGTAAGATGAGACCAGCTCTCCTAAAACCACCAAGACAGCAGAGGAGCTTCCATTGAAAACAAACCCGTGGAACTTCAGCTTCAACTCGTGACAAAGTTTTCCAGAAAAAGCAGCGGCACAGATTTATTACTGTCATGAGAAGACTGTTGAAGGTCGGACACTCACAGACCTCCTAGCAATGACATTTGGAATCATATCTATTACTGTTAGAAATGAGAATAGAAAGGGATAAATTCACTGCCAGTTTCCACAGTTCAGCTTTATAATGTAACACTAGAAAACACAATTTCAGATTCACTTAATCTCACTTTGAACAATTAAACATATTATTTGCAAGCACATCCAGTAAGTCAAAAATGATTACTATGTAAAGAATAATTCCCTTTTCAACACTAAATCTACTCTTGGCTGAGTAAATTTATGTGTTTTCTACTGTTCCCTGAGGTGCCCAGACATAACTATTCATCCGCCGCTCTGTCTGCTCTCTCTCCAGGTTTTGTCATTTCTTCACAAAATATCATTTGCTGACTCGAGAAAATATCAAAATATCCCATCATTCACCCTGAATTGACAATTGAAATATATTTTTTCCTGTCTCGGTTTGTCAGGAACTAAATTGCTTTGGTTGCCAAAATAATTTCAAATAGGGTTGTGTAACCACATTGTCATAGGGATAAAAAAAAAAATGTAATGAAGGATAACAACACCCTGTTAAATGAAGATGAGGAGAAAGAATTTTGTTCGGTGCATTTTTATGCTTTTGTGTAAAAGAATCTTAATTTAAAGCATCAAAACACACCAAATGAACACATTAATATCATACAGGGATCCAACATAAAAGGTTTATTTTTGTTGTTTTCTTTGACATGTTTTCTGTGGGACTACAGGTCTAAGAGCTGTATTGTGAATAACTTTGACTTGACATTTCTCTTCCATCAGAAATCATTTAAAGATTGTATTGATTGTACTAGTTGTTCTGCATTCGGCCCCATATGTGTTTTATTGTGGTTTAGTTTTTGTACAATTACTTTCCCTCTCCAAATAAGAGTCTAACTTGAGTGGACACTGAAGTGACAAAGGAGTTCACAATGCCTGCTCTCACACTGAGCTGAGTTTTTGACAGTCCGCCTTATTACCGACATGCACTGCAACCCCAAACTTATCTAGACTTACCTGGAGGAGCTGTATGTGTGAACGCAGAGAAGACTTTACTCCGCCAGCTCTCCAGTACATAGTCTGTATGGGCCCCTCAGCTGTGAAGGACCGTACTGCTCCACCGCAGGCTCTTGGGCTTCCTTTTTTTTGGGGGGGGGGTCATCCATTTCTATTTATATATTTTTATTCATTTATATATTTTTATTATTGTTAAAATCGTCTGTTTCAACCCCAAATAATAAACTTTTGGAAGCTTCACTCTGAAGACATCAGTATGGTGATCACCTTCAAAGACCTTCACGCAGTCACACTCCATTCTCGTCAAACCCCCGTGCTGTGTGTGTTCATGTGTGTGTCTGAGGGAAAGAGAGTGATGGGATTACTCTTGTTATGTGGAATCAGATGTGCTCTGTTTGTCTGCTTTGTGTCAGTAGGAGAGGCTGGTCTCAGTCAAAACGTGGGATCAGTGTCAGGATCAGTCAGCATCTCCAGCAGCTACGACACACACAGCATTTGGTTACTGGACATGGCCAACTTACCACTGAATTATTTCTGTGCGTGTCGTGTGTGTGTGCGTTGACGTTGTAGTATTTGTCTACTAGTCTCTGTTCCATCTTTAAACTACAGTATTTGTCGCAGTGTTGGAGTGTGTGTGTGTGTGTACTCTGGATATCTCTTCTCTTCGTCCCTGCGTCTTTGTGTTCAAATCACAGTGTAAATCTTTCCTGTGTGATTATGCACGTCCTTCTCATGAGGAGGAAGAGCAAAGGCCTCCTGTGTTAGACACATCATCCAGCTCTGTTTCAGCTGCAGGTCACGCAGTAATTATCAAGTATAAAGATTCAACATGAGAAACTAATGTTTGAACAAATACAGCAAACCTAATACTTTCTGCTCTGCATCATAAACACTAGTTCTGCATTGAGTACATACAGGAGAGATTCGTGCAAGAGAGTCACTTTTGTGTGTGTTTGTACACCTGCCCCTCGGTGCTGCAACTCATGCCCGTGTTTCCTTGTTCTGTTATTATTTCCACCAGAGCCCAAAAGACATTGGCTTGATGGAACGGCCTAAAGCTCAGTGAACAATGGATGCTGTGCAGGAAGTAGCAAATTTTCAACTTTTGAGAGGGGACAGGTTCTGTAAATATCATATGTAAATATCATATGTTCTTCTGGGAAAGATTAGCTTTACCATGTCAACAGAGGATCCAGAGTGTCATGACACTGTGAAGAAAAGACTTCAGTCAGTGTCAGAGTCAGTGGAGGTCAGCTTTCCTTAGAGATACACATACATCACGACTGCCAGTTGTGCTGTCGAAAATCAATGTGCATTTCTTTTGTTCGTTGGTGTTGGGGAACAAATCAAATCCATTTAAAACAACCAGAGTTGACCAAAGTCCTGTACAGTAAAATAACATGAAGGGAAACAAACAAACAAAACATGGTTAGAGCCAAAAAGAAACAACAAACAGGAGAGATAAGACAGGCCAGCTACAGTAAACGCACAGTCTGCCTTATCCTTTAGCCTGGACCAAGGGAGAAGCTGGTCTGAGGACCTGAGAGATCTGGGGAGGTCTCTCAGAGGAGGTGGAGGAGTGCTGAGATGTGCTGGGTCTTCAGGCCATGAAAAGCTTTAAAAAAGCAAATAAAAGAACCTTAGACTAAATCCTGTACTTGACAGGTCAGATGCTGTCTCCTCTTCCTGGTACCAGTTAAATGAGAGTATTTGCACCAATGGACCAAGTCCTCCACTACAAGACCAGGACATCTTCTCTATCAGTTTAAAGGTTGAATGAGACTGGATCTTCAGCATACTTTACTACAGATCCATCTGGGTGCTGATGCAGATGTTGGTATATAAATTAAATGAAAGGAGACAGAACACAGCCCTGAGGAAAGCTCACAGTGGTGACTAGCACATCTGATAACTGCTCACCACACTGCTGGCTGCAGCAGAGCCGTGTCCTCAGCGGGGACATCCATCTGTCAGCTGAAGGCATGAGATAGAAAAGTAAATGGTTTCAGAAGAAACAACCAGGAAACTCCACTAACCTTGTGTTTTTGGACTGGATCAGTTTGACTTGTTGTGGCCATTTCGTCCATCTGACATGGCCAAACTAGGCTCAGGATGGACGTCTGTTTAGGTCGTAGCCCAAATACTCTTAATATATCAAAAAAAACCTTACAAACCATCTAACCATGACATAATTTACAATAACTTACATGTTTAGAATTTCCAGGTGATATTAGATGATAGGGATTTTTTCCCATGTAGTCAGATATGTGGATACAACCCATTCTCTAAAACTGCTGTTGTAACATATATATATTTTAACACTATTTTTGGAGAAGATATACACTTTTGTTTCTCATTGTCACTTTTGTTTGTGTGTTTTGTGTGTGTTTTGCAGCCTGAGAATGCTGACCTAGATTCTTCCTACCAACTCACCTACACACCTGACAGGCATCACGTCATCAACCCACCTCCAATCTGCCGCTGCCAGACTCCGCTGCCTGTTTCCTGGAACACCTGCAGCTCAGCATCTGCCTGTCTCGCTCCAACTACAGAATCTTTTCCCTCACATCCTGGTCATAATAAAGACCACGATGTGAGGCTGGTCTCCAAGTCTTGAGTCCTGCATTTTGGGTTCTTTAAAAAGAACTGCCTAATCATAATGTGTAGTTTATTTAACTTACAAGCCTTTTCTGTTTCTGTTGTCAGACAATTGAGCAAGAAAGAAATAACCTACAATTAAACAGCAGTGGAAAAGTGGGACACAGTAAACTCCACAGTGACAGCTGGAGGAGAGTGACCTTTATAAGAATGACACTATTTTCCGTGCTATGTGGTTCATGGTCCCAACTCCAGTCAGAAAAATAAAACATGTTTAAAATAATCAAAACAGGATTACTGGGTGGCGACTTGATCAGAATCCTACATGTAGATTAGAGCTAAGTCAGATCCATCGTGGCGTCTCAAAATTTTCCAGTCATCGATCAGGAAGTATCACAAAGGTTTCCCCCACTTTAAGTTTCAGAATCATTGTATTACAGTGTTGGCAGCTGATCGGAATAGGTCAAGGTGCATCCTGTGACTGGACTTGGACACTGCCTGGATTCAGTGAATAGTGATGGGGATTTAATGATGTGACATCTGAACGACTCCCTCTGACTCATCTGAAAAAGGTAGAGCGAGCGAAGGCTGCACAGAGAACTGAAACTGAACTTTCATTAGTGACTACACAACACAGTTCTGTGTAATTCTGCACAGCTACAGCTGACAACCAGTGATTAACCTGTGACAGAAGCTTTGTATGAACAGATCACACTGTCATACTGAACACACTGGTCCAACTGCAGGAGCAGTTATTGTATGTAGAAAACAATGTAAATAAAAAAAGCTGAGCATGTCTTGATGTAAAAACCAGATAATGTCAGACTTACACAGCAATAACACATTGTATCCCTCACACAGATCTATCAGATATATTAATTCATGAACCTGCATGACACACACACACATCAAGTCTGTCACTTTGTACACACAGTAAACACTGGCTCAGCAGGTTGTTAAGAACAGGCTGCAAGAGAGGAGGAAATGAGCAAATGATGACATTCACATTGGTAACATTCCTCTGTGCATATGAAGCCATTGGCTCTGACCAAGTGGACTCACTGCTTTATTCAGCTGTCTCCACGTACGCACAAACAGCAGGCTCATATCTATGACAGTACAAATATGTTGGTGTGCAAGACACATAAATAACTTACTGGAAATAAAAATCGGAAACACACCCATGTTGTGGCTCGTTGGAATCCTTGATGTTTATGAAACAAACATTTTAAACTTGAGAAAAAAAACAAAAATACAATTTCAGCAGCATTAATACTGCGTTTGCAAGACAGGAACTGATACTACTGGAACAATACTGATGAAGACAACTTTTGGAGGTGGACATCTCTGCAGCTATTAATATATAAAGGCTCGGTCCTATTCTCCCCTGCTGCTACTGCTGCTGCTGCAGAGACCAACTCCCCCCATGGGGGCTATTAAAGTTTTACCCGATCTAATCCAAAGTCCAGCTGGATGGAAATTAACATTTAAGAAAGCACAAAGATGGTCGGGTTAGAGGAAGAAAGCCCAGCTGGTGATGGATCATGAAGAGAGGAAGACTAGCATCACATCACATCACTCCTCCACCAGCCTCACACATGTAGACGGAGGAGCAGTAAGGACAGTAACACAGTGAGGAAAAAGTGGAAGCCACAGCCAAATCTCTCTGGTAAAGGGAGGCTGAATAAGCAGCCGCCGGGGACCTTCCCGAGTCTGTAAACAAAAAACAAATGCTCGCAGGGAGCAGGCCCCACCGGTGCCTTTTTAAAAACAGGGCCACATCGCCCTCCTGTCCTTCTGTGCTCCATTCAATCTGGCCAGTAAAACCCACCTGGGACCTTGAAATCCAGTGTACAGTGCGCTAGCTTGGCTTGACATGGCACCATCAAAAGAGTGTCATCACCCTGGAATTCATTTCCTGTGTTGAGTGTGTGGCAGTGAGAAGATACATTCTGATAGATACATTTTATATTGAAGAGCATAACGCCACAAGTTATTCATATGGTATACTTTAAACATATATAAATGTATTTACGTTTTCAAACAGTGATTATGTTAAAAACTTGTGAAATACCACATACGAGCAAGTACAGGCTACTGACAGAGCTTTTACGAAAAACTGTGCATTTGCTTAATTTTCCCCAAACAGTTTGTAGTGGTGTAGTTTTTAGCAACGTTACTGAAACAGGACTAAAAAGCCCATTATTTTATTACTTTCATCAACAGATGAAATGGTTCCCAGAATCTCTAAAAGTAGAATGGGAGGCCGAGCCTTTAGCTATCAGGCCCCTCTCCTGTGGAACCAACT
>JBBMJY010000020.1:25342460-25358952 GCA_037833715.1 Toxotes lorentzi
CATCACTGAAGCAGCTACATCATGGGAAACAGCTACATCATGGGAAACAGCTACATCACTGAAACAGCTACATCATGTGAAACAGCTACATCACTGAAACAGAGATAAGTAGGAGATAAGTAAATTAAAAGGTTCTGACATTTTTTTGATGTTATCCTAATCTTCTTGTTCCCACATAATGCATTGAACCTTGTCTCACATTTAATCAGTCCATTAGACTACAACTAAAATAGATTCATAACAGCACAACTGATAAAAGAGGGAGAGAGAAATGATAATAAAAAATAATGGTAGAGGTTGTGGAGCAGGATCATGGGGGAAGAAGCCCAGATCCAGACTGCATAAAGAGGAGAGAGGAGCACAAGGAAGCACAAAAAATCATGAATAAATAAACCCAACATTTTAGCTTCTCCTATATAAGAATAGCTTATAAAGACGTTCATGGATGGTATCACTGAGGAGAGTCAGTCTGTTGTCTTACTGCAGAGCAGCCTGACATGGACACTGTGTGTGTAAACAAGTAAACAGAGCCTTTTCCTCTAACCTCCCCCTAGAGGAGAACAACAGCTTTAACCACAGCAACTGCAAACAACTAAGCTGGCAACAGCTGCAGCCCTGAAACGCTTTGAAGATGTCAAAGTTTAGAATCCATGACAGAGATTAGACTGAAATTTGACTGGTGAAAACCAGACTAAAATGTCTTTAGACTAAAACTAACAAAAATCAAATGATTCAAATTTGACCAAAATGCAGTTTTATTCATTTAGTGCCAAATCATTTCATATATTGTTCATTGGTTTATAGCAGCATAACTAAGGGATGGTTGAGGGCTCACCTGAGACACCTCGGACTCTGAGCTTTATCAGAGAGGAAAATTTTAAGCCTACTCTTAAACACAGAGAGGGGGTGGGGAGGTGGGGTCTGCCTCCTGAACCCAGACTGGGAGCTGGTTCCACAGTAGAGGAGCCTGACAGCTGAGGGCTCTGCCTCCCATTGTACCGATAAAGATAAAAACCAATTTACATTTTATCAGAAGACTATGAAACTAAATCAAAATCGGGTGCCAAAGTTATCACTGCGACACAGCTTCGAGTCAGAACAGCACAACTCACATTCACAGAGACTGACATCGACAGTCAGGTCAAACGTTTCCCACAGGTCCTGACAGGTTACATTCTATAAGGATTCTCACGTCTCTAAATTACCTAGACATTGCTTTATTGACATATTGGGCACTGGAGGGATTATTCTGCCTCCCCTCACACAGGTACGACTTGAAAGGATAATAACGTTTATTATTAACTGTTACTGTCATTTCTTTTATTTCTTTTTAGTTGGGGTGAGAGGAAATTTAACCATATTGAAATCATGACAGGAGTGTCAAAAGAGCAATAACCTTTGACTGCTTATCTTTGTGTGTGTGTGTGTGTGTGTGTGTGTGTGTGTGTGTGTGTGTGTGTGTGTGTATACATATGAGTCCAATCTTCTTCTGGAATATAATTCCAGGCTGAGGACAAAGAGGACAAGGGCAATAACCTTTAACTGCTTATTGAAATGCATTACATCACACTCAGAGTCTCAATAACAGATTTATATTAAATAGTGTGATTCAATATTATGGCTGTGAAGACATTTAAAGGGACATTAAAAGGGGATTCAGCTGCGGCTCAGTGCTTAGCGTAGCCTCCAGCTTCATATCTGTGCCCTGCCTGGCCCTTCTTCTTCCCTGAACCTGTCCACTAACTGTTTGATTTCTCGAGTATGAAACACGAAAATGTGAACTCTTCCTGTTTGTTTCTGAAGGTTCCCATTCCCAGTTTAACGAGACAACACAGAATAATGCAAGTCTACTGTAAATAAAGCAATAACATCTCACTAAATTAAAGCAATGCAGACACACACACACACACACACACACACACACACACACACACACACATATATATATATATATATATATATATATATAGTGGTTTAAACAGATAGACTGTTGGACCAGTGTTGTTCTACATGGATAAAGGATGTTTTAGCAGAGTGAGAATTCATTCAGTGCAGTTCATGTAACAGGAATGTTTCAGGGTCCCGTTCCAGTTATCTGGAATCAGTGTGTCCTTCTACAAGAGCCTTTCAAATTCAAAATGAATGTTTAGACTCTAAATCCAAACTTAACAAGATCCTACATGAGAGCACAAATAGGTGGTTAATACATTATAAGCCCATGTGTTTTTTTTGCCGTTTCTTTTAGAGCTTCCTTGGTTGAGAGCTGCAACAAGCTAACTGAGATCTACACTAACGAGAGGAATCGGAAAGAGAGAAAAGACTATGGATAAAAGTTCTGGATGAGTGGGTTTGGTTAGAAGTTAGTTGGTATGTGGATGACTTCATATGGATGTGGTCTTGAAGATTTGAAGAGGAGACTGGAACTACAGGAGGTTAATCAGCAATGTACAGAAATAGAAATCCACCAAAAACCAAGCATACAAATTATTCTTCTTCTCTTCTTTATTTTCTCAGTGGAGATCCAAGCTTTCCTCTGATGAACCATGACAGACCTATCACAGCCATGACAGAGACCACTGTTGCTGTTGGTTGTCCTCGTATCACACTGGGCGGTGGGGTGGAGAGTTATTCCATGTGTTTTGAAGGCCACACATACATCTGTCATAAAAACCTGTCAGCACCCTGGACAGATTCAGGAGAGAAGAGATATCACTGCATCTACAACCAAATGTTACAGTGAAAAATCAAAAGCTCACCACTTTGTTCCGCTGTGTTTCTAGTTTCAGAACATGTTTTGGGGATATTTATCTTTAATGCACAGCAGAGATGATGATGAGACAGGCTGCTGAACACAATCCAGAACCAGCTGATCTGGAGCACATGAAAGCAGCTCATGAACCACAGTGCATAAAGCTACCCTGACCAAGTCCAGATCAATCATGTTCCACACATTATTGACAGCAAATAGAGTCAGACGCACTGACCAGACAGAGCTGCACTCATATTTAAAATGACCGATGACTGGACAGAGAATTCTTATACCAGTGAAGCATCAGAAATGCTAATGGTTAGTTATCAGTATTCAGTCAGTCAGTTCTGGGGGCCTCAGGTCTGTTTTTGGGGGGGTAAAGCCTCTCTAGCTCCTCCTGGTCCAGATCAATCGTGGACCACACACTAACTGAATACATTACATTTTATATTTTACATTTTATACATTTAGTCCCTGGCAGAGACAGCCCGGGACTCTAATAAACATCGGCCCTGTTAAGCCTCTGTTCTGCCTTCTGGCCTCTCTGCTCTCCACAATGTCTTTATGACAGACAACTGCTGATGACTAAATTGTTAAATGCATCTATGTGTTGTGTTCTTCTCTGTTTTGTTAAATGAAACAGCATTGTTAATGTGAACGTGGTTATTTGCATTGTGCAGTTGGAGCACAAAATTAGATATGTGCAGTTTTCATTCACTGAATAACTCCTCTTTAATAAGCCCTCTTTACCCACAATTCTCCTGTGTGACACTTAGCCGAAACCTACATGACCAGCCTTGATTTGCTCAGAAAAATGAACTTATATAAATCATTATTATTATATTATTATTTTGAAATGTTAATAAAATCACTAATTTAATTAGTTTCTTCCAAAGTAAAAATATACTTAAATGTAATTGTAAATTTTAGGTTGTTCCAAAGGTATAAGAAAAAAAAGGTTGTACTGATGTGTTTATATTAAATTGGACTTTTGGTTTTTATACATATAATGTTCTGTCAAAAATGAGGTGTTAGTAAGTCTTTTTTAAGTTGATCCAAAGTATCTTTTTTTTTTTTTTTTAAGATTCCAAACAAAGAGAAGTAAAGAATTTATCTTGACATCTATTTATTTTCCACTACTACCAAAAATTTACTTGATGTCTGAGATTTGTTGGCCCAGGCAAAGAAGCCCAGCAGGACTCATATCAGGGGGAATCAAGCCAAGTTCAAGTCACAGTGGGGGGCATATGAGGAGAATCAAACTGCTGTCCTCAGCTCAGTGGGGATGACAAGAGGGGAACCTGCTACTATTCAACTCCACACCAGGGCTCAAAGGAAGCCTATCAGCCCTGATCTATTCTGAGAATGAAGCCTGGACTGACAGGAAGGGGAGGAAGAGGCATTGCAAAACATTTCCTGTTGAAAAAGACATAAATAAATTGAACTCATTTTAAACAGTGAGCTACATTTAACAGACTTGAGATTTAATAATCGCCCCTGACCACACAAAGTCCCTCGTGTGTGGTGAGAATATCAGCTGTAAAATGTTCAATGGTTAACAGCACTGTATAAAACCCATGACTGGTGGTGCCTACATCAATCAATACCTATAAATCAATACCTTTAAATTCATTATCTTTGTATTTTTATTTACTTAACTGCCAAAAATATAGCAAGTCATTATTTCCTGTGTTGAAACTGCATTTTTATAAACTTTGCAAGGCCTTGAGTTCATAAAACTCCATGAAAGTGTTTGAATCAAAATCAAAAGACAGCTGTTTTTGCTGGAGGTGCATTTTCTTTGTTGAGGTCAGTTGTGTATGGAGTCTCCCAGGAATGAAACTCTACTTCAGACATATGAGCGCACTATTTTAACCCAAAGTTCAGGAAGCTTGCAGTGGTAAAATCACAGAGTGAAGCTGCAGGCTGTTCCTCGGTGGCAGTGGCTCAGGGGGCAGAGCTGGTTGCCCACTAATCAGAAAGTTGTTGGTTTGATCTCTGGCTCCCCAGTCCCCTGATAAACCCAAAGGTGTGTGAATGTGTGGAAGTTAGAATAAAAATAAATGAAGTCCATTTACCATTCCTGCCTGCAATTCGCGATTGTCAGTAATGTTGCTGTGGAGCACTTTGATGTCAAATGTCTATCTGTAATTGTAATGTCTTATCTGTTGTGGCTGTATTTGTCTGTCAGTTGCCACAAAGAGAATTTCCAAAAGGATTATAAATCAAAGTAACTAATGACTAACTAAGTCTATGCAAATCAGATGCAGCTACATAAACAGCGATGATGTTAGCATGCTAGGGCTCTAATCTCTAAAGCTCAAACTACTTTGGTATGATATATGAGCTTTTGGTTGATTAAAGCGACTGAAGGGACCAGGTTGGATGCAGTGTTGGACTACAGCAGTGTCGAGCCTGAATTCCACCCACAGCCTCTCCCCACCATTCATCATCTGTTCTCATTTTTATTCAGTTGCAATCGCCCAACATGCTTCACCTACCAGGAAATGAAAGAACACTTTGATTATCACCACTCAAACTTAGCTGACCTCAGTTTCTTATAAATCTAACATCGCTGAAGAAGCAAGAGCTATCATTAAATATCCCAGTCTGCTTGCTGTTTAATCAAATGACAACAATGAGCATGACATATGTCATTGAAGACACACAGGGTGAGAGACGGAACATGTAATTGTTATATTAGTGACTAATGACACAGTGTAGGTCTGCAGGATCCTGCTCAGTATGGAACTTAGCCAGAGAACTGAGATGATCTCATGCACATGGTGGTGTTGTCACAGTTATTCTGGGAGAAACAGAAGCAGGGAGGAGATGGCAGAGTGCAGCCTGGTAATCTGAGGAGAATAATGTCAGAGAGCTTTCAGCAATCTGCAGTGCTCCGTGCATCGCTGGAGTCATTGTTGTGATTATTTTAGTTTATGTGCTCTTACTGTCCAGCAACCAATCAAGCATCCAGCATTTTTCATCAGACAGTCCCATCTGTTTTTAGTGATATTTGATTTTTGGTTCCTGGTTTTAAAGTGGACTGTCTTCAAGATCAGTTTTCATTACACTCTGTATTTTCCATCATCACAGCTGCATCACTTGTTGCTCCTGAAGAGACATTCTCATCGTTCTCTGCTGTCCCCCAACACCACAACACGCGTCGCTGATATGTGGAGAGATAAGCTAACTATTTTTTTAAAGCAAAATTATAGGCATGGACTGTGTCTGCAAAAATGTTTTGTCTTTGGACACTTTAAGGACAGTGGAACAAGCTGCCCATTGCCTATTACAAACGCATGTACAATATACAGTATGGAAGATAGAGCCTTTGACCTCAACCCCAACTCATGCTACATTTATATCCACAGGCCATTTCTATGTGCAGTCCTATCACGAAAATTCTATTTTATTGGTGCAAACACACTTTCTTTGAAACTAATAGAAAAATTATAGGTGCAATCTATAAGCTCATGCACTACTCATACATGAGTCCTGACTTGGCAAGAATGGGCACTGTCGCTTCATTTGTCAACAAATCTTTATTGAAATTCAAAGTTCCACAACACTGATACTCAAAAGCAAAGGAAGAGGAATCTATCACAAAGACATTCTTCATCAGTCCAAACGCAAGTTATTAGATACAGCCAAAGGACAAGTGGGCACAGGTTTACTTTTCAAAAAAGTCCAAAGAAAAAATACATTTCATCCAAAGAAAAAATACAAATGGATGAAAATAAGCAATGTTAGTAACTAACTGGGCCTACAAAAAAAACATGAGGTAAGGGGAAAACAACATAGACAGTGAAGAGAACTCAATACAAAGAAACACTGGTCTATCCCCAATGGTAATTAAGGAAATGTATGACATCCATGCCCAAAAGTCTCTGAGTTTAGTCTGAACATAATCAGTATTTGTCTGAGACAGACCTCAGTTCTCTCTCACTTGCAGAAAGGGGAGGCTCAAAGCCTTCACATTAAAGTAGCTTTTTATATTTTGCAAGTGATTTACAAACATTTTTTAAATTTAATTTAAAAGCTCACTGCTTAAAATAACACATGGCCTGTTTCAGTGCTGTCTGTGTACAAAATTATTAATAAAGGCTGAGATTTAGAACAGGCCCCATCCCCTTCTGCTTTCCTGTGGTACAGTGTTCAACATGGTGAAGATACTGGAATTGGATAACAGATGTTTTAGACTTTTAATTAACTTTACATAGAAAAAACTTTGCCTGACCTTTGACCAACCTTGCTTCACCCAACAAATCTTTTGAGACACCACTACTTTTTTGGGGTTGACTAGACTGAAAAGTTCCCCAATAATTCTATTCTGTCCATATACAATGGTAGAAAATGGATCTACCAAACCTAACCACTGCCTTATTTTGAAGCTGGGTGGTCGTCTCGGGATGTTCAAACACTCCACTCCTGCCAGATCTAGATCTGGTTACAGATAATCCAACATCCAGCTCCTTCCTTTAATAAGGAAAGCAGGAATATTTTATTTTACATCCTGGAATGACACAATTGATCTAAGTACCTCTATGGGCACAAATATGTGTCACAAGAAACTGAATTTATATTTGAATTTGAATTGCTCAACTTGTATAATGACATAAAAAAACTGAATTTGAAGCACATCATTTGAATTTGTATTGTTTAACTTGAATAACTGCACTAAAAAGCTGAATCTGAATTTGACATTGAATTTATTGGTTTGGAACTAAATTCCAATAAACATGAAACTAAATTTAATATTATGAAATTTAATTCAGTGGCTCTGGTATTTCTGCTCATATACTCTTGCCTATGAGCGGCAACTTTAATGCTTGTGTTTGCCCTAGAGTAAACAGCCTACACTTCACCAGACAGGTAAATGGGTGGCACTTTGACCACACAAACAGCCCAAATAGGCTATGTTGATCATGCATCAAACAATAGTGTATTAATAACGTGGTGGGTAACAAGTTACAGTTATTTGTAGTTTTGGCAATGAATAATTACATGGTTTTCTTTGTCTAGCATACTCAGGGAGCAAGAAATCACTGACTCTTCTTGTTCGCAGGTTCCCTACCCCCTGCACTGTCCAAGAACTACCTGGAGATCGCTAGAAACTGGGCATGGATGGCTTAGACGACACCACCTTGTCGGTGTAAAGGGGGTGTTTAACATCATAACTGGAGTCAGCTGGTATCATTAATGCTACTTTTAAAGCTCTGTTTGTGGATTCATCTAATAGCTGACTAGCTAAGTAGCTGGTCAGCATGTTGGGAATCTTTGAATGATGCATCATTAAGGTAGGTGGCTGTTTCTGAAGCAAGATAATGACACAGAGGTCTCATTAACAGGTCTCCATCTATACACTTTTTCTTAAATAATTACCATAAAAATACTTGGATGGAAACATAGTGTGATAAGAGTAACATGACTCCATAGCTTGACCCAGATATGTGGGAAAATGAAAGTGTCTGTCATAGTACCACTTTTCTGTACATCTACTTCTGTACAAGAGCTTACCTGTACTCTCACTACAATTGCATCCATCTCACAAAACAGATTATGTTGTTAGAGATGCAACATATTAGAATTTTTACAGTTTTTATTTAAGAAATTATTCAATTGTCCTTGTTTTCTGACCACAGTTAATTTGACCCATCATTGTGGGATAATCTAAAATGTGGGTTTTGCCTAAAAGTCATGTAGTCACCATCACTTATCTATAAATTGACATCCAGCCAAAGGATGTACAGAATAGCAGACTACCACATTTCTAAAACTCAATTAAAATGTCACTGCTTTCCCTCAGCTTTATTGCCATTAAGACTGTAGACAGACTGTAAACAAGTGTTGCATGTTACCTGAATACTTCTAAGAAGATGATGAATGTACCCTACACTCTTAAATCTTATAAGCCCTTTAAATTCTGTTTTCTCATTCTAATAGAGAAGTCAGTGAGATAGTGATGCTAAGTTTCATTTTTAAGCCAGCATTGGCCACTACAATGACTTGCTAATTGTGCATAGCTATACGCTTCATATTGCAATCATACAGATGATGTTTCTGTTACACGTATGGTTTCTCTTCCCTGCTGCTTTACATGGAAACGTCCATCCCCTGACTCTCCTGTTGTATCTGTTTAAGCAGGCCAGGACAGTCTCAAGATGCAGGTGATGCACTTAAAAAAAAAAAAAAAAAAAACACTCTGCAACATGTACAAGAAACCCAACCCAAAATCCAGCAAAAGCAGCACTGCTGAAATTTTGGAACTCGACTTTGAGGCTAGACAGGCCAACTTTGATTCAGATGTAACAAGGGAAGAAGAAAGACCCACAAAATCTTTGAGGCGTATCCATGTTTCAGAGACACATGAAATATAACTTTTTCCAAGGCAAGAGTTGAACTGCGTTGCAGCAAGGGAAGAATCGGAATCCCCTAAACTCTCCCATTAATGAGCAGGAACCAAGAGAAAACCTAAAACCCAAAGCCAGTAGGTTTGATTATGTCAAATACACAAGCCAAAAAGTCCAGTTAGCCATCCTGAAACTCTTCGGTTTGACTCAGGTCCTTTCCCTGACATCTGTATTTAATGATCTCATTGTACCAGTTTTTCAAAACCAGTGTTAAATTTGACTCGAATAATTACCAAGGCATCTATGTGAGCAGCAATCTTGTGAAGGTTTTTTGTAGCATTATAAAATTGAGACTTTAGAGTTGGATAAAAACACAGCTCCTCAGGTCATATTTACACCTTATATACTTCAATCGACAAAAAACAAATCTTCATCATGGTGTGGTCATGGTGTGGAGTGAGACAGGACTGCTGTATGAGTTCAACATCTATGTTACTGAAGTGATCACCATCCCTGAAAAATCAGCTGCACCTGGTTTTATTCTATGTGACTCAGAGATCAAATTTCTGTACTACGCAGAAGACCCAGTTCTGTTGTCGTTTACAAAACTGGGGGTACAGCAGAACCTAGACCTACTGCCAGAACTGGGCCCTGGCAGTAAACATGAAAAAGACAAAGACAATGGATTTTCAAAAAAGATCAAAATCTCAGGGAAATGCTTGTAGATTCACATTAGGAACATACAAATTAGTCAACTGTACCAATTATAATTATTTTGGATTGACAGTAGGTTCTACTGTTAAGTACTGGGTTAGTTTTAACCCAGTACTTAATAAACTGAGAGAGAAAGCATTCGCTGCATTCTACAGAATAAAAAGTCAAATTTACATTCAAATTACAATTTGAACCTGACTCAGATGATTCAAATCTGTCACAGAACCAATGCTTCTCTATGGCAGCGAGGTATGGAGTCCTCTGTCTTACCAGAATTCAGCCCAATTAGACAGACAGCTGAAATTATGCACCTGGAATTCTGCAAAAGCATCTTGCAAGTGCAGGTGAAAAACCACAAACAATGCCTGCAGAGCTGAATTAGGCCAATTCCCATTATACATCAAAATTCAGAAAAGAGCAGTCAAATATTGGCTTCATCTAAAAAAAAAATTTAAAAAAAAACAGTGATTTCCACTCCTGTCACTACAAAGTCCTGCAATACCGAGAGCCGAGCTAAGAAAAGTCCCCCGACTCAGCTGGTCCTGTCACTTTGTTCTTTTTCTAATCCTGTTTAGCCTCAGGACCAGTCTGAGAACAAATCAACTGGAATCAACCAAATTATAACACACCAGAAAAAACAAACAAACAAACAAACAAAAAAACTACATTAGCCAGTGGCGGAACACACAAACACAAAGCATAACGAAGTTCTACCAGGCCCTAAAAAGATGGTACAGTGTGGCAGATTACCTGACCAGTGACTGACACTAAAAAAGGAACTACCTTGACAGAGCACAGACTCAGTGAGTGTTGTGCCCATGTAAAAGGGGAAAACAATAAGAACCACACAGACGCGATGCCGTTTCAGTCGTTCTGTGTTGAACTGAATTTTCCACAAAACATCCTTTTAATATACTTACAGAATTGTGAAAAATGACTCCATATTATCCTTTTTTTTCTCAACAATCACAGTTAATTTCAAAATTCCAAGACATCGACATATAATGCGTACATCATGTCACTACCGCGATTTTGCCACACCGACGTTGCTAGCAAACAGGCTAACACAACAATTTACATGTAGCATTTAGCCGACAAAATATACATAAAATGTTACAGAGCCTTACTATATATGACTGCCTACTGCGTCCTCACAACATATATACATCATTACACATGCTAAAAAACTGCAATCTTACCTGTAATAGGGGAAAACGATAAGAACCACACAGACGCGATGCAGTGTCAGTCGTTCTGTGTTGAACTGAATGAGCGCGAGCTGCGCGTCCCCCCTCTACTGGGCGAGTGAGACCTCAGCAATCAAACACAGAGCAATAGATCACAATAATCCCGCTCTTCAAATCAAAGTCCATTTTTAACTCTTTCCAATCCTCCTTTTTTAATAGAACAATGAATTAGCAACATTTTAACAGGAAATTCAAATGAAATAAGTTTGTTATAATTTTTCTACCATAGATTGCGTTGAATTACAGCATTTTTATCACTACTTATAGCAGGTTTATGACCATTACAATCATACCATTCTTGTGACTATTACATGAGCACAGCCTGTCCATTGAGACATGTCGATACAAACCATCAAGTCAAGACAGGGCTGTGCTTTCTAACAGAGTGCACAAAGCTCCAGCCACTTTGAAACACACATACGCACACACATATATAGACCTTCCAGTGTTCAGCTTCCTGAACTGAATGCTATCTGCGTTACAAAATATTGCTGACAAGGTTGTTGTTTTTGCACTGTGTTAACATAATGTTTTATTGTATGCATCTTAAAATGTCTGTGTTGTATAAGGTACCTTATAGGTACGTTGTACCTTATGCAATGTACTTTGGCAATACATGCAATATGGCCATGACAATAAAGTTTCACTGAACTGAAATCAGAAAATCATGCTGCCTTTAGTGAGTTGAATCAGGTGTGGAGTTGTCATAAGTAGATTGGACACACCTGGCTAATAAAGGCTGTTGATGATTTCAATCACTTGCGTTGGAACAGTAAAGAACACATGCAGGGCAGTAGTCCTCCAGGAGCAGGATTGGAGAATACTGGTCTATGTGGCCAGCTATAACGGAACTAATATACTTTTATACTTTTTTTTTTTTTTTTTTTTTGTCTCATAGTGGATTTCACCATTGCCGTCTTGAAAGCACTCTCATTACTTTTAACCTCACCAATTCCACCACCAAAGCAGCTAGGAAAGGCCAGTAAAGTACCGCATTATATCCTTCAGATGAGAATAATTATGTTCATCCTCTCTCAATGTACTCAATGTGATGTGTCCTTTCACTTACTACCTTAAAGTTGTTCTCTTGAAAATCTTCTAATTCGCATTAAACTGTTTGCCCTTGTCATTCAGTTCTGGACAGATAGAACTGATAGATAGGACTGATAGAATTTTGATACCTCTGTAAAAATGTCATGTATGTATTAATGTATTATGTTTTTTGATAGTAGAGAGTGGTGAGTTGGACTGACAAATCTTCCCTGCATGATCAGTTTAGTGGTTCTTCAGGTTTTTCGTGTCCCATGAGACACCACCTCTGCCAGTAAGAGATATATTGAGGAGAACAGTCAGGCGGAAGAACAGTTGGCTTTACCGGGTGTAGGTGAGGAAGCAGCTTCCTAGTCTATGCAAAGCCTGCAGAAACACCTGCAGCCGAACAGGCAGCTGCATCCAGCAGTCTGCCAGGGGCCTGAGGATCTGACCAGTGGAAAGGGATGCAGCGTGGAGGGAAATCGTGGGAGTGCAGAGGAGATTCACTCAGGTATCAGTTGAGGAAATGGAATATGGTTTGGAGCTGGATAGTGTGTTATCTGTTGAAACTTTATGTTGCAGCACAGATCTGTGCTCTGTGGAGGAAATAAATGATTTAAATAATATATTTGTCTGTAGGTTTTCTGCAGAAACTGGTCAGTTTGGAGCTGCTTGATGAGAAAAAGCGTTTTTGCTTCAGAAAGCACATCACAGCCTTGAGAAAGGCAGCAAAGGAAAACTGTTAAAAGGACAAAACTAAATTATGATCACGCATCACAGGGGGCTTTCTTCTCTTTGCTGTTCAGTGCTGGTCTGTTTCTGTCTCTTTCTCTGCACTACCTTTCTTATGTAAGAGCTTAGGGTTGGATGTCTTGACATTACTGGTGGGAGGAACCGATGTGAGAGGGCTTTAGTGGCTGCTGTTGTGAAGCAGAAAAAGATAGATGTTTTTCTTTTTTCTGCAGGAAATTCATAATGGCCAAACTAATGAGATAGGGGGCTGTGGTTGGAGGGCTTGTATACGCTCAGCCATGGTACCAACCTCAGCGGGGGGTAGCAGTGCTGCTAACTAAAAGAACTAATCCCAAGATTTTATCAGGTGTGGAATTAATTAAGGGGAGGTGTCTGATTGGCAGGGTAGAAACTGACAGGTGCACTTTCTGTTTGGTTACTGTCTATGCCCCAAATCAGGGAGCTGACAGACAAGGATTTCTCAGTGTTTTCAGGGATGAGCTGCAGAAGTATGGCCAGGGGAAGCTGATCATAGGTGGGGTTTGGAACTGCACCAGTGATTTCACCATGGACAGGGCAACTGAAGAATCCCACATTCTTTCATCTGGGAGTTTAGGCAGATGATGTGTGGAGGTTGAAACACCTCACTGTTAGACACTACACAAGGTGAGCAACAACAGGGTGAGTAGCCCCACCAGTCCAGTTTGTTTCACTGATCACCATCTCATCAGTGCAGGGTTGATCATCTCTCATGTACAGAAACTCAGGTCATCAATTGGGAAAAAGTGAGGCCTTTTACAGGTGGGACAGTGAGGAGTGAGGGCAGCACCCGGTCTGCCCATTTGGTCTGTCCATGGAGAAGAAGAGGGCTGAAGGTGTTGGAGGTGTTTTTGGAGACAGAAGAGTATCAGAGGTGTGATTGGGAGGGTGTGATGGAGATACTGTGTGCCAAGTTGTCTTAAATGGATGTGTTTGCTACCCCAGCTGTCAAATGAGCTGGGGTAGCAACTGTGGCACAGACTGATTGCTCTTCCTCCACCAAGTGGCCTGACTGAAGATGTTCAATGGGCTTTAGTGGACTTTCTGTTAAGGGCAACACTGGATCCAAGGAGAGCTCCGCCCCCTCGCGCCCAGAAAAAAAAACAAAAAAAAAAACAAAAAAACAGAAAGAATGGCAAACATACAAAACCAAGAGAGAGAATGATGGAGAGAGAGGTGGAGAAGGAGTTATGAGAGGGAATGAGTGATGAAGTCTGAAGAGCGAGTCAGCAAGGGAGTAAAAGATGAAGCTGAGAAGTCAGCAAGGGGACGGATGGAGAGAAGGATGGAGAGAAGGATGGAGTGAGGGAAGGACTGAATATTTGAGACGGAAAAAGATTCATGAGGGCTTCAATAAAAAGCTTCAGTGAACACAGCACAAACAGACAGGCCTGATGGTCACACGCACACACATATATAGTCACACACAGCAGGGTGAGTTGAAATCAACCATGTTTATTCAAACTCTTCCTGCTCATCACAGAATACCATCATGCATTTCACTCCAACGGTCTTGCCCTGTCAGAATATAACAAGCCCTCCTCAGATCACAGCAGCCCACACACACACACACACACATGAAAACACAGACACATACAGTACATACGGCATGCATACACAGTGCTTCACAGAAGAATAAACACAAGTTGTAAGACTTGAGTTTTGGAAGATTTTCAAGGAAGGTATTACCAAAAAAACCATGCCAAATATTCAATAGCTAAGCTAAAAGAAAATTTCTTTGTGAAAATACTGTCAATATTGCAATTTAATTGTTTTCTTTTGTTTGTTTGTTTGTTTTGTTAAGATTAAACATAAACACTGCAACTGACAGGATGCAGGAAAATGGCACAAAAAAAATCAGTACTGAAATGTTTTGGACACAAACCCAAAATGTCTAAAATCATAAGATAACATATTTCTGTTCAGTTTAAATAAAACTATCCATGAATTTTACCTCCAGAATTGAGACGTTACAGGATTTATTTAGACGACTCCTTCAGTTGTTGTAAGGATCCACTTTGATGGGGTGTGACTGGCATTGTGGCCTCTGGGGTCCAGTAGCAGACCGGAGACTTTCGGTCTGGTTTCACTCTTCATGTCTGAACCAGTTCATTGTATATTAAGCACCTTTCAATGAAAAAAGCTGAGCAAGCAAACTTTGAGCTTTATTATTTGTATACATTTGGTTTGCAGGCAGGCAACACAGATGTCACAGGGACACACAGGTGACAGCGGTTTGTCACTGACGGTGCTGCACACTCACTGTGTTTGCAGACTTACAGACATTGGCATGTTTTCAGAGAAAAACCGGTGCTGTTAAACTGCAACCAAACGCTCTGCTGTGTGTCCTGGTGTGAGTGAGGATCTGACCACAGACACCCTGATGGTGACACCCTGACGTCACCAACAAGTGTTTCCACATGAATAAGCAGCTGTTCTGCTTCGTTTGTTTCCTTTGATCAAGGCGGCAAACCAACCCTAATGTTCCTACTTCTGCTCAAAACATTAAGCACCGTTTCTTCCTCCTCCAAACGATCAAACATGTTATTGTGGTCTGCCATGTGTTTCAGCAGGGCTGGCTCCCTGGTTGCTACAGTAACACCATGTGCTGCCACTGAACCAGAAATACAGTGAGGCTGGGCACAAGTATCAGCCAACAGAAGCAGCAGACAGACACTGAAATAAACAGAAATCAAATATCCTGATGGAAAGTCTGTAGCATGTGCAGCTTAAAGTGTGTTTCTGTGGGCTTAATGAATGCTGTCTTTGCTCATTATAAAGCAAAAAATAAATAAGAGAATGTGTAATTAATTTAAACTCATTTTGCAAACTGTGTGAATTAAAGTTATGCTTGTATCTTCTGCATCCATGTTCCTCTGTTGTGTATCAAATAACACAGTGTCTAATACTGTGACAGTCAGTATTAGACATAGTGTTATTTTTGTAAAAAAAAAAAAAAAAAGAAAAAAAATTATTTTGGCAACAAATGATGTCAAATGAGATGGTTTGCTATAAATGAAACAATAATGTTCATATCTGAAACCTCCGATATGAGGAAATAACGTGCTCATGTTAAATCCAACATTTCCCAAATGTGGGTTTTTCCATGACTTTTTGAAAGGGTGGGAAATGAATGATATAATTTCCGATAAAATCACTATTATCACTCATTATAATCGCTGCTTAACTAAGATCCTAATATCAGCTCAAGACCATATTAGTCCAAAAAGTGCAGCTGGTGTGAATAATGTATTCCAGGAGAGCCAAGGGAAATCTTTCCTTTAACAAAAAAAAAAAAAAAAAGGGAAAGGAAAAGGAAAAAAGAACTGGATTAACCTTGTTTTTTTTCCCCACCAAATACCATTTAAACTTTTATATAAACTTCCTAAGTTATTTTAACAGATTTGAACTGCTGCTGTTCTGTCATCCATACAGTCTGTTGCAGTAATAGTCAACACGTTAATTTGACCGAGTGTCTCATTGCTATGGATTTATTCACTGTTCTGAGCTCCACTGAAAGGCAGTGTTTTGTTGGCCAAAAGTGGCTTTTGTGTGTGTGTGTGTGTGTGTGTGTGTGTGTGTGTGTGTGTGTGTGTGTGTGTGTGCGAGAGAGAGAGAGAGAGAGA
>JBBMJY010000020.1:25364331-25377885 GCA_037833715.1 Toxotes lorentzi
GTGTGTGTGTGTGTGTGTGTGTGTGTGTGTGTGTGTGTGTGTGTGTGTGTGTGTGTGTGCGTGTGTGCGTGTGTGTGAAAGACAAAAAAAAAAAGAAAGAAAGAATGAGTGTGCCTCTGTGATGGTAATCATAAAGAGCAGTTATATATCGAGGTTATGTATATTTCACAGAAAACACACTGGTGTAGTGAGAGGCAGAGTGTGTCAGGTGAACCCAGAGCAGCCTCCTGGTCCCTCAATGATTTCATCAAGTTCAGCCTGAGTCATGAATGTATGACCTGATAACAGGTTCATTAAAGACAGGTATAAAAGATGCGTTTAGAGCTACTGATGGCCAGTGTCACAATATTGCTCTTGAGTTTTGGTTCTACACACTTTGGAAGTACAAACACATGTCATACGTGTCAGTCTAGGACTGCCAGTCATAAGAGTTTCATTAAAATATCTTATATTTCATGCATTTCTGTGATTAAAATATATATACACACACAAACTGGAGTTACAGGAGTACTTCACAACACTGTTTAACAACTGTCATGAGGAACTTAAAAAAGATGTAAAGCCACTGTGTGACTATGAGAAGCAGTCTGGGCTGCGCTCCCTCTGGGGCAGAGTCAGAGTCTTATGGTTTTTCACAATACAAAAAAAAAAAAAAAAGACAATATACACCATAAAGCTGAAAAACGGGTCGCAATAGTCCCTAAATCTGATCAGTTCTGATCCCGAACGGTGATTGTTTTTCTCATTGATGCCCCCCGGGCACAAATAAATAGTATCTATTAACACTGCGCCCTGCTGCCTGAAAGGGTGGACACTGTGTGCCGCGTGATGATTTGCAGACCTTTCGGCAGCAGTTCTGAACAGGTTACTTTGACCAGAAAAAAACATCATTTGATTGATTTCCTACCACAGCTTAGAGTGACGCTGTGCAGTGAACTCTGAAATGGTGCTGCCAGTGTAAAACTCAGTGACACTTGGAGTTACTGTACAGTCGTCCAGGTCCATCATTACAGGAGGAACAGCCGCGAGGGAGAGATAAAAACCAGCCCACGTCATGAACATTTCCCACGGCGTTCAGAAGAACATGTACAACATTGTTATTGACATTGGTAACATGGACCCTGTGAGACCAGGAAACCCTGATTTAGACCTTCACAAATACTCTCCACTGAAATCCGGCTCTGCCGGGCCCTGGCAGGTTTTACAGGTCTGCTGAGTTAAATTCTCCCACCTCACCCTGCTGTGATTTCTAAGGTCCGATGTCATGTAATAATCATAATAATAAAACCATATTGAATGTCTGTGGTCAGCGAGGAACACAGCGACTGGACTGCACATCTGATTTTTATCGAAGACCACTATCAAAGCAGTGGATCAGTTTGTCCGTTTTGGAAACGTACTGCTTTGTTCTTGTCTGTTTAGTGTGTGTTTGGCTTTGTGTGTGTCTCTCCCTGTCTGTGTCAGTGCAAGCAATAACCTAATGAGTATAATAGGGCTGTTATATTTTTAATAAACACAGCAGGCAGCTGTAGTCTGCTGAGGCTCATAGCTAAATGGATGGAGAAATTGTCAATGACTCACCACGGTACACTTACTGCTGATTACACACACGCAGCACTTGCTGTGCATATGGACTCTGTCTGTGTGTGTGTACGTGCATGCTCCTACAGTAAGTGTGTGTGTGTGCGTGTGTGTCTGCTTGTACAAAAGACCTGTTTTCTGCAAGAAAACATCCACGTGCGTCTGTGCTTGTGTGTGTGTGTCTACTTATGAGTTACAGTTTTTCATTAGCACACAATAATGTGCGTCTCTCTACATGAGAATACACACACACTTTCTCATCCAAAATCTCATAGTTGTGTGTGCAGTCAGATGTGTATGCGTGTGCATCCCATTACTTTCTCTCTCCATCTCTCTCTGTTGACAAAATGAAACCCAGTCTTGGCAATTTCTCCTCCTCAGCACCCATTCACTGTCCCAGTGCTCCCAGCACAATATTAAAAACCTCCCCTGCTCCCAGCACACCGGTGAGGCTTGCCAGCTCACATGTCTCAAAACATGCTTTTTCCTGTCTGCGTGACGTCTTTATGTCTGTCAAACAATATCAGGTGGAATCTCAGGTGGAAAATATGATCGAAGCGTTGAAGTCGGGGAGCGTGTGTGTTTTTTGTTTACCTCTTATTGTCTTCCAGCAGAGCAGATTATGAAGATGAACCAGGGAGACATAAAGGAGAACTGTTGTTTCTTTTCAATGATCAATAAGAGTTTCTGTTCTTAATCAAGTTATATTAAATCTCCATAATTTCATATTGCGTGGATTCCAATTACTAAGTCACCACCAACTTCATAAAGTAAAACGACTGCAGAAAATTGAACTGGTGTTCATTTTAATTTGCTTTAAACGCAGCCAATGTTTGTATTATTAATCATATATAATGAACTGCTGCTTTTTTTTTTTATTAGTTGTAGCAGCAGTACAGTGGATTCAGTCTTCAGTCTTCAGACCCCTTCACTTTCTTCACACCTTGTTATGTTGCAGCCTGATGCTGAAATCCTTTAAATGAATCTCTTACCTCATCAACCTACACTCAGTATCCCATGATGATAAAGCCAAAACTGAATTTTAGACATTTTTTTTCAAATTTGAAATATATGCAATTTTATGCAATATTGAAAAGGAAAAAACGGAAATATCACTTTGACACTTGAAATTGAGCTCAGGTGCTTCCCATTTCTCTTGATCATCTTTGAGATGTTTCTTCACCTTGATTGGAATCCACCTGTGATAATTTGAGCTGATTGGACGTGACTTGTAAAACATTTCTGCTGCACTGAAGATTCCAAAGAGCGCCCTGATCTCCATGATTCTTAAATGGAAGGAGGTTGGATGGAGGTTTGTAATAACTTTCCTGGAGCTGACTGCCCGACCAAAGGAGGGCTGAAAGACCTCAGGCCTCAGTTCTAAGTCTGGAGGAGCCCAGGCACCATCCCAGTGGTGCAGTATGGTGGGGGCAGCGTCAGCTGTGAGGGGGTTTTTCAGCAGCAGGGACAGGGAGGCCGGTCAGGGTTGAGGGAAAGCTAAATGGATCAAAGCACAGAGATGCCCTTAATCAAAACCTGGTTCAACATGCTCAGGATCTCAGACTGGGGTGAAGGTTCACCATCTAACAGGACAGTGACCGTAAACACACAGACAACAAAGGAGTGCAACATTAGAAAGTGTGAACATTGGTCTGAATACTTTGTGAATGCACTGTCGCACAGGACAGGTGAAGAACACTTTGACCTGTACAGAATTTACAAAACTTCTGCAGATAGCGAGCAACATAAAACTGTTTACACTGTACGAGATTAAGATTTATAACTTATGACAGAGGCTGAAGTAATATACAATGTACATGCAATATTTATGGTTAACACACCTTTTCATTCTGTCCCTGTGGCTGTTAATAAAACCTTAAATACTATACATTCTGTATGATTTCATATATTTGACACGGTGTACATGTTGTCAGTGTATTTTCTAAATATTTATTTAGATAGCAACAAGTTTAGATAATTTAAATGTTTCCTTTGGCTGATTATATAATATATAGTATGATAAGTTTGTTGCATGTGCATTTTTCCTTCATTATTTTAAATGTAAAATCAAGCCACATTTTGTTTATTTATTTATTTAAGCGGTCTTTTAAATAATTAAATAATTAATGTCACTGGGAAGATCACAGCAGGATATATATGGTTAATTAAAGAGGATACTGTACACGGATACTGTGATGGAAAGCAGAGAGTGACAAATGGGATGAAGGAGCGCAGGTGAAGATATGAAATCAAAATCACTTATAGTAGTTATAACTACTATGTACTCTACTTCTAAATACATTAAATTCTGAAAGTGAGAATTAAATATATTGAGAAGAAAGCGATAAGAAAGAAAGAAAAAATAATGACACATGTCATATTTATTTCCTCCCAGGCCAGTTGTTTGTCCATTTGGTCCTGTGACCCTTTATGGGGCCCAGAACATAGTTTAAGGAACATCAGATGATTCATTTCAGGCTCCATGTTTTATCAGCCCGTCGCTTCCTCTATTTAATTTACACTCCCGTGATAAGCTCATCATTCTCATTTGAATGATAATGAACTAATTGCTTCTGACTTTGTGTTATTGGAGTGAATTAACCAGGCTCACCTCTCCACGCTTCATACACTGACTTCGTATTTGATTCCAGTAAACATCACAAACACACACATGCACACACAGACACACTGACACATCTTCGCTTAGCCTGTTCTTTTATGATAATAAACATTTATCAAATTTTCAGATGCATTCACCTTTTCCTGATTTCCACTGTGAGCATGAATCAAAGGGAGCACATTCGTGAGGTTACATGAGGTTACAATTTGTAAGGACTGAACCTTTTACAAGAAACGTTCACATTTAAGTTCACATAACATTTATCTTTTACTGTAGGAAATACAGAATGAATACATCACATTCAATCACATTCAACAGATCAGGTGATAAAAGAACTAACTTTTTCTTTTTTTCAGTGAATTTCTTTTAAACTGAGGACAGCTGAAGCTCAGATGGAAACAAATACTATTTCAAATACTCAGATGTTTGTAGTGATATTGGTCTAGAGTTTCCACCATAACCTGATTAATATATTTTAAGTGTGGTGTGGTTTTGATTGAATTAAAGTCATACAGTCATTTGTCATTTAATGAGTCCATCTTTACTGGAGAAGTTTCATCTTCCATCCGCTTTAAGTAAAGAGTTTGTATTGATTTCCATGAGCTTGCATCAGAAACCGGCTCACTGATGAAACAAGGTGAGGGAACGTCAGTGAACGTCAACAGGAATCACTCACATCAGATGATGGATCTGATGTGAGTGAGTCAGTTTATTGTCAACAGAGCTATGTCAACCACAGAAAACAGCAACGCAACTGTGGAATTTGTAGTAAAGCACTGAGTGATTGGAGACGTAATGAAGATTCAAAGATCTGAATCTGACACACGTTAACAAATCTTGGTTGTTTCTGAGACAAACAATAAAATCCTTTTACTGTGCGAGCGTCACGTTAGCTACTCCAGGGGTAAGATGTACAGAATCCCATAGGATAATTCTCACTTTGGTAAATTGTGTGTTACAGACTGAAGCCATTAACCTCAGTGAAAAAACACTGAGAACCTGAGACCAAAAAAAAAGCTATTTTCATGTCACAGTGCAATATTACTTTTTTTTTTTTTTTAATGAGGCTCATCTGGCTGATAAATGAGGTACTTTTGTACTGCCTCTGTAAACGTTAAAATTTATGGTTCAATTAAAAATAAATAAAATAAAGGAGGCCTTTAGCTGTCACTATCAAAGGTTTTTAATGTCTCTTTGAAAGCTCAACCTTCTGACTGGCTTTAAAGAGGCTTCTCTTAGCTTTGCATACTGTTTTCAGCCTGTGAATGAAAACACAACTAACAATGTTGGAACATACACAAATGCAGCTGTGGAAACTCCATCATCCTTTATTCTAAACCAGGATCCGACACTTCAGACACAAGTTTACTGTGGATGTCTTAACATCTTTTCATTGCTTTCAGTGTTTATTTCAACACTTCATTTTTTTCTCCACTGAAAATCACTGGAAATGTGTTTTCTTGAATTGAGCATGAATATAAAATGACTTTTTTAAAAATGTTTTTATATTTAATACAGCGCAAAGAAAAAATAGTTATTGGGTGATGAGGGTTGAAGTGGGATTAAAGGTTGGCTCATCTACATTAACCAAGTGGAGGTAGATAAAATAGCAGTTTTCAACAAATGTAATTTAGTTGTGTTCAGAAATGAGTCCTGTGTGGCCACAGAGGGGAAGAACTATTCTGGAAATTGTTAGAGATGTGAAACAGTTCATCATGAGGTCCGCAGATGGGAACGCAATTACGCTTCACGTTTTTACTGTTTGACCAATTAGAAGTAATAATTCCTCTGATGTGGGAATGTTAAGGCTGATGGGAAGAACGTGAACATGAGAAAAGACTCTGCAGAGTGAACGTGATGAATGACGCTCCGAGGCAAAGTCGGAACATTTCATTGGCTGGTTTGGTTGTTATTCTCATTATGGGTCTGCATGTAGCTCTCACATAACCACATTTCCAGGTGTTTCTGGGACTTTACTTTGAAGACATTAGAAACAGAAGAGCAGTGACGGACACAGCTTCTTCTGAGTGTTCAGCACACCACACTGAGATCTCTATAAAACCAATAAAACCTGCACACTCCCAGTATTATAATCATATGTGCCTGCTTCTTTGATTTCTTACCTCAGTACGTGAAGATCCTTCTCCTTTGTTGTGAACTCTGAAATGATATAAAACTGTTTTTATTGTTTGTTTTTAAAGAGAGAATAAAACATTAGTCACAGATAATTCTCTTCAACGCTGGAAAACCTTTAGCAGTAAAATACAGTTTTCAGTGGCCTTTTTAAAAAAGTGTGACACAGATTTCTTTTGTTTAGCACAAAAGTTCTTTTCCGCATGCATCTTCCCCTTCACATACTCACACATGCCCCCACACACACATGCCCACACACACACACACACACACACACACACACACACTCAGCAGTTACCCTGAAATCTTGAAAAAAATCTTGAAAACCTTCAAAGTTTTTTTTTTTTTCATAGCACATTTTATTTCAAATTTAAACAGTCGGTATAATTTGGTGTAATATATGTTCTAAGCTTTTGTACAGGAGGGAAATAAGAAAGAGAACAATACAGTGGAAAGAGGGAGAGGGGGAAAAAACTGGACAGATGTGTGAAAAGAAACAGACTTCTTAATAAAAGACTGAGAGAAAGCTGACAGGAAAGGGGGAAGTTAAAAAAAGTAATGGGTAATACAGAAAAAAAAGAGAAAGAAAAAAATGAAATAAGCAAAAACAAGTAGGAAGGAAGAGAAGAGGAATCTTTTCTGTTCACAGACACTGACAATCAGAAAGAAAGGAAGGCTGGATTTATTTAAAGAGATAATTAAATTAAAGGTGTGGAACAGATTTTGTTCTAGGTTATAGTTAGAACATAAATTCCTGATGTTTTGTTGTAAGTGTGTCAAAGAGAAAAATAAATATACGTCACATTCACAGGCAGAATTATATGTTCATGCTTTTCTGAAAATTTCTGAAAACTTTTTTCTGTTTTTTTTATGGGTTTATCCAGTGGAATAAAATAAATAAATAAAATAAAATAAAAAATTAAATAAAAGATAAAAGAAGATAAAATATTCTAAGATTAAAACAAATATATAATATAATAATAATATATAATATCATCTATAAATAAAGTACAGTCATGTCGGTGGAGCTCCTCCTGACAGGCTGTTCTGGTCAGTTGTGTCTCATCTTTGGTTTAACAAGGGTTAAAGAGAGAGAGAGGGAGAGAGAGCAGCCTTCATAAGGACACATCCCTCCCTCTCGTTATCCTCCAGACTACATCCAGATACCGACAGGCTCGCGCTCCCCCCGGTAACACATTCCTGCTGAAACACACACACACACCCTCTGCCTCTACCTCTCTCTCTGCTCCTACACACACACAGACACACACAGACACACACAGACACGCACGCACGCACACCTGCTGGCAGAGGAGGAGGAGAAGCACAGAGCTCGGCGCATCACGGGGCACAGCAGATCATCTGCTCTCCCGTTCAAGCAGAGAAACCGGCGGAGACGAGCAAACCGGCGCTCCGCTGCTCAAGGTAAGGTCCTTTATGGAGATGAATAGCCTCAGCTGGCTGCTCTCAGGGCGCCCGGAGGAGATGCTTTTGTTTGAGTGTGCGCATGTGTGTGTGTGGGAGAAGTTGTCCGCAGAATCTGGATGTGGAAGCGGCTTAATTGCAGTAACTGAATGTGGGTGTTCACCGGTGATTGGCTGCTGTTAATTGGAGCCACCGGGTCAGAGGTTGCGTGGTCAGCTGCTGCTGGATTAAGGCAGCTGATCTGGGATCAGGTTGTTTGCTCAGGCATATCTCAGCAGGACAGATGTTTGCAGGAGAAGGTGGCCATACTGTTGAAGAGTCTAACCAAAGTTTCCCTCAGGTGCAGTCTGCATGTGTGAGTGCAGAGGGGGATGGAAGTGATGTGAAAGGATTAAAACAGCTGAACTGATACAGTTTTAGTTCAATTGAAAAGTGCATAAAGTGTAACTTGATTTAATAAGACAAACAAAAAAATGAAATTTTGGATTTAATAAGTGTTCACAGACACTGTTTGCCAGTCAGCAGCTGCTCCGCCGGGACTGTTCGTCTTTAAAGACACTCACAGGCCAGCGTGTCAGTCGCAGGCCACTAACTCAGCCTCAGAGATCTGTGCGACTCTCCTCTCACAGCTCTTTGAAGCCGTACTTTGGTTTGTTAGCACGTGTTTTCCACAGATGCACAAAGCCGTGATCAGACAGTCTGCGAGGAAAGAAGTCACCCTTTGTCTCACCTCTCCCCTCTCTGTCATTACTCTGTGCTCACTGATGTGAAAATAAGTAAGAACACCAACTAAGTTAGCAACAAGTGTGCTAATTAACTGAAATCATTAGGTGGGTGTTGGGTGTTTGCAGGGGTTAGTGTGAGCCTGCCTTTTTTTTTTCCCTTCTGGATGATTACACTGTGACAGTGGAGAGCTGACAGGAAAAGCCGGGAACACTGTAACTACAGGGTCAGCATCATAAACCCCTGGAGCACCAGGACACCCTCCAGACCAGAGTGTATAGGAAACATGCTGTACACACAGCAGACTGGACGTGTGATGAACGGTCGAGCCCGTGTGATTTGGTCCTTTCACCCAAACACTTCACAGTCATCTGTTTTGTTTTATTTTTTTTTATATTAAACTCTGCTTTTAACAGTAGTGTGGAGACTGAATTATGACAATGAAGTTTGCTTGATGGAAATAAGCATTGCCTAAGGGCACTGTGGCAGTGAGACCAGCTGGGTTTCTGTGGATGACCCCTCTCCTCATGCTGTTAGATTTTTTTGTTTGTTTATTTAATGATTTATTTATTTGTTGATACTCCTGTTTCAGTGACACCAGGGTCCAGGTTGTGACTGGATGCTGTTAATGCATGTTGAGTTGTGAATGACTTGCTCAAAGGAACATGAGTGAACACACTGCAGATTGGAAACAAATTTATTTTGAACTCTGTTGTCACATGTGATGTACTCTGTGGTACAAGTGGTTTCTGTGGACTTCAGTATTTAATTTGCATTTTACACTGAATTACACTGCGTCCTTGAGCTTTTTTAAAAAAAAAAAAAAATATATAAACATGCTAATATTTAATCTGACACATACTTCAAGTTCTCTTCTATGCAGTCAAAGAATCTAAGAAACAATAGTTTTCACTTTCAGAGAAGAGCTTTATTCCTGCTCAGCTCAATCAATCAAAATGTGTTTGACTTCTAAATTATTTTTTTTATATCATCATCATCATCATCATCATCATCATCATCATCATCATACTTTACCTTTCTTTTATTTACTCTGTTTTCAGACGTGAACGCGAGGTAATAAATGAAACATCACACACTGTCACATGCACTCCACCTCACACAGCGCCCTGTTTGCAAATGAAATGATCGCTGGTAAATATTCATTCAACCCTGATTTCTTTTTGTCTGGTTTTGTTAATCCTGATTTTATCTTGTTTTTTTTTTTTTTTGTCTTCCCCACAGTTATTTACCTCCTGAGCAAACGTAGCAGTTACTAGTTTATTAGGTTCACTCAGCTAAAACTAATACAATCTAATATGTAATAATAATAATAATAATAATAATAATGCTCCTTCAGCTGTACAGTAGTTTTTGAGGACATTGGACTGTGTTACATGAGACAGAGGTGTTTCTGTTATGTAGCCGACCCTCGTTGATATGAATGACGTGGACAAAAACCTCTGAAATGATCGAACAGTTGATTCAGTTCCTCTGTGAAGCAGTTTAAAAAACATTCCAGGCTTCATGTAGGTAGGACAGTGACAGGAGCCTGCATTAGTTTTACTTAATGACCTGGCCACTGAGAGCATGTGGCAGCAGGAGGATTTTTCTTTCACACACATAGATAAAAAGCATTCATTGTTTTTATGTGTTTTTATTGTTTCTGTGAAGTAGCTGAATGATTTCTCATGAGTGACTTCAGGTAAAGACGCTTCAAATCCTAAATCCCTCAAATTTCAGTTAGTTAAGAAGTAGATCAAGAGTCAGTGGTCACAGCAAGATGATCACAGTCCAGCACCACTGAGGACAAAGGCAGCAAGATGCTGCTGCTCTAAGAAAAATAAATAAATAAATAAAAATACAAAGCAAAACCCTACATGAGATTTGATTAATTTGGAATTTGGCCTTGGGGTGGATTATATACGTGATCCCAGCCTGAATGTGGACTGAGTCAACCTGAGCACCCTGATCAGGACGGATGTGTTCACATGGTGATTACACCCCTCATTAAGAAATCCTGGAATTAGCAACAAAGTGTGTTTCTGATGTGTTGGTTTCTCTGGGATTTTCTCTTCAATATAGATTCTCTGGTAAAAAAAAAAAAAAAAAATCAAAAAAGGTGGTTCTATAGGAAACATTTTCATAAACATTGATTTAAACTTTTCCCTCTCATTCTGTACAGGCTACTAACCATGTTTAAAACCGGTAATTTGTTTATGTAATGACTTTAATGTACCTTTTTCTTTTTCTTTTTTTTTTAATCCAGAAGCCTAAATCCTAAAGAGATAATCCTAACCATAAATATAAAACACACACATTTTACCAAACCAGGTAGCTTCCTGCTTTGCTCTGGCAAAACTTATAATAATGAAAAAACATCAGATCTTGCAACTGTGAGCGAGCAGCTGCAGAGACTAAAATAAGACAACACATCTCTCAGGATAGAGGTCACCAACCTAAAGCAGCTATAACAAGAGCTTCAGGAGAAAGACTTGAAAATGGAAAAGGAGTTACTTGATGCACGGCAAACAGAGGCATGGGAATCAGTGTAATCACTGCACTGAACCTCAGAGGAAAACCAAGAAATTTAGAAATTTCTGATGAAAGAGAACCTGAAGATGCAGGAGAGGGAGGCAGAGGCAGCTCGCTGCACAGAATGGGGCGCATCAAAACCCGAAGGGCAAAGCGAAGACGGTTTACTGACTAGAAGATGACAGGCATGGGGACGGGGACAGAGCTAGAGGGACATAACTCCTCCATCAGCGATCTCCTCAGGAGGCGCAGCCTGTGCCTAAAATTGCTTCACCTTATGTTATATTTATATTCATATTACTCCACCTCTCTCATTTCCATCCTCTCCTTTCTTTCCTACAGTAATAAACTAACATCAATGCACATATTCAGTGAAAAATCTTGGAATGTAAATGGCATCGACAACCACGTTAAACGCAGCAACTTTTTGTTCTTCAAGAAAACACAAAGAAGCTTAGCAAGTCCGGTTTATGGTGCTGACGAATCCTCTGGAGGCAGTGGAGTGGCTATTTGATTTAATAAAAGACTCAAATTTCAAAATAAAGCAGGTACCTAGGGATCCATCTGGCAGGTTTATTCTAAGCAGTGGTCTGTCGGACACATTTTCAGTTTAATGAAGAATAACTTTTAAGACTTTTAAGTGCATCAGTAATGTGTTCCTGTAAATAATAATTTAATACAGAACTGTGTCAAAGATTCTGAGTTTGTTCCCGTTCTCTTAGAAACAGAGCAAATGTCTTTCGACAATGGATCGTTCTCTCCCACCTTTCAGTTTTCTTACACACACACACACAAAAAATCATCTGATAATACCAGAAATGTTCTTAGTATTATTAAGTATATCCATAAAATATCCACCGTTTTGCAGCTGTTTATACTTTGGAAACTGACAAAGCTTGTGTTACAGGGGAGCGGTTGTTCAAGTTTAACATTTTGAAAAAGGTTTAGACACATTCACTGTTCAGCACCACAGATCCACTAATCTAAAGACCGTCTACATGGAGGCTCTAAACAGAGCTGTTCAACATCTGCACTGTTGTTTAATCTCATTACTGAAGCATTAGAACCTGTGGCAAGAAATTCTTCTTCAAAATTCAACATATATCATTACTTTTGTATTTTATGTTGTTCCCATCTCTCTTTTTGTGTCAAACACATCAAATTACAGCAGACTTCCAGGATACACAGTAACCTGTGTGCAAGAAACAAAATGAAAATGAAAAATAAAATGAAAGCATCGATATCGTTATGGAGGACAGAAGATATGAATAAAATGTCTGTAGTCGCCATCGTCGGCTAAGTTCTCAGAATGCTGCCTGTCATTATTACAAAGATCCCATTTAACAACAGTCATGAAATCACTTCTCTCTTTATGTGGTGTGGAAAGAAAGCGAGGTGCTCCTGCTTCAGACTGACCAGTTCAAGCCTGAAGGCAGAATACGATTACCTAATTATTATCATTATTATTCAGCTGTTGGCTGCAAGCAAACACAACAACTGGTTTGAACCTTCAGTAAATAATAAAGATCAGCTATTACACATTTTTTTGTTTGCTTCAAAATTAATGAAGTCACTTCAGAACAACCAGTCGCTTATATTCCACTTCAACTCCTTCAACAATAAAATAGAATCTGATGTATTATCTTAACAAAGGCCCTCAGGCCAGTAGTCGAAGCATTGGACATGGCTGTTGTATTTACGCTTTAACCATCACACTTCTCAGGCATCCTGAGAGCAAAACTATGAAGTAAAAACTTTTTTTTGCCCCCCTTTTTTTTCAGCCTGTTATTTCCAAGGTCAGGAATGAACTTTCCCACTTTTGCAGATATATTTCTGATTAGCCAGTAACTCAACAGATCAGATCGACAGACTTATCGATTAATTAATAAGCAACAATTTTCTAACATTCTCTGCTTCCAGCCTCTGAACTGTGAGGACCTGCTGCATTTCACTGGTTTACAGCAGTGTGCACTGAATTTGTTTTTGCTAAAAAGTAAATGAAAAGTGGAGTTGAATGACTGACTGTCTGTAGCATTCAAAGCTCTCTGTCAAGGACGTCGGCATCCAGCGCACATCCATGATGCAAATGACACATTTTTAAATGAATGAGAGATCGCTGCTGTGATTCGTGAATACTGATAAAGTTATTAATATAAATGCAGGAGCGCTATCCTATTCATTTCCTGTTGTAGAAGGGATTCAGACCCTGAACCCTGGAGTCATGAGGCTCTGACACCGCAGAGGAAGGCAGGCAGAAAGACAGATGCAGGGAAGAACAGTAGATAGGTAAAGAGAGACAGCTGTCTGTCTGAAACTGGTCATCCATTACAGTTTAAGAGCGACTAGCTGTCATGACTAGCCCCTAAGAGCTGTTTTCTGAACATTTTTTGTTAAGAACGCTTTTGTGGACATTTTCAGCCTTTAGCTAAGTTTAGTTTATAGTTCCTGTTTTATTTTGAAATTGTTGTCCTTGTGTATCTTGTCTTGTTCCACTTCCTGTCCTTGTCTTGTTTCCCGCCTTTGTGATTGTCTGCCCCGCC
>JBBMJY010000020.1:25389794-25414352 GCA_037833715.1 Toxotes lorentzi
CTATCTATCTATCTATCTATCTATCTATCTATCTATCTATCTATCTATCTATCTATCTATCTATCTATCTATCCACGCTATTATTTAAAAATGCCAGAAAACTCTGTCTCTTTTAGTGCTTCCAACTGTCATTTTAATGAATAACAATGAGTGATATAATCCATCAAAGGGAAACACACACACAAAGTGGACATGAAGCCCAGCTGCAAATGAGCATTTCCTCTAATGAAGAGATCAGGCTGAAGTAATGATGCATCTGTTATGTACAGAAAGAGAGGGATGGTTAGGCAGACCAGAAGGAGGGAGGTGTGAGGAGTAAGGGGGGGGGGGGTTAGCACGAAAGGCACGAGTGAGCAAGAGGAATGATAGGATGCTGACAGATGCAGGGAAGAGTTAAGGAGGAGAAAAAGAGAGAAGGAAGGGAGGTGAAATCATGGAGAAGGAGAAAGGAGAGAAAGGAAAACAGAAAGAGGAGGGGGGATTGATGAGAAATTAGAAAGGGAAAGAAAGGGAGGGAGAGAGAAGAAGAAGGAATGGCAGAGAGAAAAATGAAAGTGGTATTAAGGGGACAAGTATGTAAGAATGTGAGGAAGAGAAACAAGGAAAGGTGAAGGAGGTAAAGAAAGGAGGGAAGTAAGAGAAAAGTTACTGATTCAATGAGAAGGTGAAGAAAAGAGGGAAGGATGAATTGAAGATGAGACATTGAAGGAACAGATAAAGGAAAGAAGCGAGGGTATCATGGATCTGAAGAGAGGAAGTTTGAAGAAGAGAGACTCACTGAAGGTGTTGGAAGACCTTCACATATGAGGGGTGACTGATAAGTTCATGGTCTAACATAGAAGAGTCCATTTTAGAAAACTTAGTACATTTATTTTTCAACATAGCCCCTTCCTAGATTCACACACTTAGCCCAGTGGACCTGGACTACATAGAAGTCAGCGTCTCAGACCTCCAGAAAGTGGTCCACAGCGATGTCAAAAATGGCGACCACTGAGTTCCTTCTTCAACTTGGGGAAGAGGTAGTAATCTGAGGGGCCACATCAGGTCAAGTCAGGGTTGTCACCCCCTGAGACCGAGGTTTCTCTGACAGCTGACTTGCAATTTTCAATTACCCGAAACAGAAAAACCACAAAAGTTATTAACTTCAAACTTTCTGCAGAATCACTCAGAGAGTTGAACTGAACCTGCACATAACGAGAGCTGTATGACTCATCTCCTTCTACCTTAGGCCACAAACTTATCAGTCACCCCTCGTAGCCAGTCTATTAACATGTGTTATAGTTTGAATGATGCCCCTTAAAGCATATCTGTCTCTCTGTCACACCCTAAAAAAAACACACACACACACACACACACACACACACACACACACACACAGTGACATGGTAGAGACACTAATAGAAAGCCAATATGAGTACAACAGAGCTCTGGGAAATGAGAACCAGGAGTAACACATTTTGTCCTCCAGTGTTGTCCCCGGTGTGGCCTATTGATTTGAGAGACAGATGAAAGAGTGGAGCTGCTGAGTGCTTGAGTGAGTGATAGAGAGAAAAAGAAAGGAAGGAAATAGTGAAAAAAAGGAGTAAAATATGGCTACGATATGTTATGAGGTGCTTTATCACCTAAGGCACTGAAACTGAACTTTGCAGTCCTCCACATTCATTCATCCATAACACAAAGCTGCATCCTTGAAACATTCAGTCGAGTTATTCTAAACTTCAGGAAATTTACTGGGAAACACTTTATGAGTTTGGAAAAGTTAGAGGTTCCAAACTGAGTGACTCTGGTCTGGATGATCTGTGTGTGCCATGTGATGCCTGCTGTACTGTAGATTTTTCTGGGAGACAGTTTGTTCCATTAGGTGTGATTTTATTTCACTTTTTGTTTTGTATCTTGTTTTTTCCTTTTTATGTTGTTATACATGTGTATTTAGACTGAGCTGCAGAGATACACAGTGAAAAAGAGAAAGGAAAAAAGATTTGAAAAAAAAAAAATATATATATATATATATTTCCACCAGACGAAAGGGGATGGCGGCATCTCAGCTCAGTGCTGGAGTATTCTCTGCTGCTGTGAACCTGCCGGTGTGAGTGGTACTGTTTCTCTTCCCAGTCAACTGAGGTAAATTAACCTCCGTTAATTATTAATGCCACAGACTGCTGTTTTAAACCCTGTAATTATCCTCTGGGTGAAGGAGTAAACTATAGATTTGCTGAGGAGAGAAGAAATGAAAGAGGAGTTTATAGAGGACAGAGAGGGGAGGAAACGTAGATTATTTAATTTGCTTTAATTACTGTAAGGATTAGCAGTGTTCATTAGAGCGACATCTGGAATGACAGTGACATTTAAAAGCAGAGAATCGGTTCACACTGATCTGTTTTATTCTCATTTTAAACGAACTGGTGCCCAACATCAACCTGATCTAATGTAATCTGATAATAATAATAACATACGTTTATATATATATATATATACACGCACACGATGAAGACCAGCAGCACAGTCTCTCTTAGCACAAGTTTCTGAACAGTTGATTTCTACTGTAGAAAGAATGTCATGGTTTTTTTTTTTTTTTTTTTTATCTTACAGTTTATTTGTTCTATGAATTCATGTCAGAGTACACAGAGACATTTCACTGCTTAAATTTCAGTAACAAGTGGAAAATTGAGGAGTTGGTGTAAAACTTTTGAGAGGCAGTGTGTATATACTGTAAATATACAGTGGGGTCACGTAAACCTGGAAACAATCAGAAAGTTTGAGGATTCAGAAACATTTAAAAACACATGAAGTTGTGTCATGTAAAGTGAAGAAGAAATGTTTTCATCTTGACCAAGTGAAGCTCAGATTTCCTTGAGTTGTATCTCTTCCACTGAAGCCCGTGTTCAGATGTAACTCAACCTGCAGCCAGTGTTCACCTGTTATAAATAAGTTTCCAGCAGATCATTGCTCACTAAGCAGCTTTGTTATAGTGGAAAAAGTTGAGTGCATTGACAGCTGTAAAGTTTGTTCTGTGACTGTCTCCCTCTCTCTTCCTCACGGTCTTGACCTGGTTATCTCTCTACCTCAACGTTTGTCTGAAAAAACAGAACCGCAGATTTTATATGTGGCTGTTTTCCCAGATGTTAAATTTAAGATGCAATTTACTCTATTAAATCTACAGTGATAAATTTGTGGTACAGGGACTATTTGTACAAATTCCCTCCTCTATTTTGCACCAAGAAACAGGAACATTAAAATATATATTTTAACACTAAATTTTCAGGAGTGCCACTTCACCTCCACCTACACCTCCACAAAAAATGCAGCTGTTTAGTAAATCAAGACAAATTAAATTAGATTGATTTGCACCTTAAAAGGGACACAAATCCTCAATTTTATTTATAGTGTGTGGGATCATAACAGAAGTTATCTCAGGGCTCTTTTCATATGAAGTTCTGGATTTTACAGGGAGCCAGTGCAGAGAAATTAACAAAATATGATCTTTTTTTCCTGGTCCTTAGAGGATATGTCAAGTTCTCATTCATCCAGGTCATCGTATCCTAAGGGTTGATTGAAGGCAACTGGACTTCTTGTTTGAAGTTTGAAGAAATTTGGCCTCTCATCCGAGAAGCTTCTTCAGTTCTAGAGACTGGTTAGAGAGCCCAAACATTTAAACTAATCCTTATTTCACCTAGTGGGTGGTACCTCTGGGAGCAATTAAAACCACTTCAGTTGAACGGTTCACACCTTGGGTGGCATCCTTTAAGGACACATTCTGATCAAATATAACTCTGAGATTCCTTACAGTGGTGCTGGAGGCCAGGGGAGTGTCATCTGGAGTAATTATGTCACTATATAATGTGTTTCTTAGGTGGTTGGGACCAATTATAATAACTTCAGTCTGGCTTCACTGACAAGTACAGTTGGGTATCATCTGCATAACAATGGAAGTTTACGGAGTGTTTCCTGATAATGTTACCTAAGGAAAGCTCTTGCAATGTGAAAAGAATTGGTCCAAGCACAGTGCCTTGTGGAACTCCATGTCTAACTTTTGTGTACATTGTGCATCATTATCTTGTACAAACTGAAATTGACCTGATAAGTAGGACTCAAACCAGCTTAATGTCAGCTCAAGTGCAGCACCAAGATCTAACAAGACAAGTCATTTGTCTGATGTAATTAGAAGGTCATTTGTAACTTTCAGCAGTGCTGTCTCTGTGCTACGATTCACAATAAATCCTGACTGAAAATCAAATATCTCACACAACTTCTTTCTCAGGGATCTTACAGTGAAAGGGAAGGTTAGATATAAGTTTGTAGTTGGCTACAACTCCTGAATCAAGAATCAAAGCCACTTCCAAAGAAACTTTTTGTTATTTTGTTTTCTTTTCAGAATCTATAAACTTACTGACCTCAAAAACACAGAAACAAAAGGAAAACACAAAGAATAATCTACATTTCTTTTTTCAATACCAAAGAGAGTAGAAAGTAAAAGAAAGAAAGGCAATACATATTCACAGCCAACAGTAATAAGGGCTGCGCTCCAAACATTACTGTCCCCGGGGAAACTCCGAACCACAATGAGACAGTTCCTCCCTCCTGTTGTTAGGCAGTTTTATTCAGTGATGCTGCTCTCCAGGCATGCATATTGCATGGCTCTATATCATTAGTGTTGCCTACAATGTTGTCTGTGCTGGTTTAAGTGAATGTGCGTAAATGTCTGCCGGCTTGTGTGTAAATATGTGCAAATGTATGTGTGTGTCTGTCTTTATAAGGCCGCATGTTGGGTCCCTTGTGTGTGTACCTTAGACATAGTGTGTTTATGTCTGTGTGTATCCATGTAGAAGAGTGTGAGTTTCATATGAACGTGTCATTGCATATACGCAGGTATGTGCACAGATAACTCACAGCATATTTATGCACACCCTGTGCTTCCGTGTGTGTGTGTGTGTGTGTGTGTGTATTTCCCACACAGTGGGACGTAAAGATAGTGGCATTATAAGTATGATACTGCCACTAAGTAATTGCATGGAGAAGCCTTGAGGAGCTGACAACATATTAAAAACCATAAAGAAACACATCTTGATGTTCAATAAAACAGAATGCTGATGCATTATGCATAATACACAACTCCCGCTCACACTTGTACAATTTCTTTTCTCCTTTTTTTCGTCCGATCCTCCTCCCACGAGTGACTCTCTCTCTCTTCTGCAGCAATGCACAGAAGCAAGTTTTCTTTATTATGTTCATCAACAGAGTGAGATATTGACAAAATAAGTTTATGATAATTGCATGAACATGGAGCAATAGCATTTTGGGGCATGTGGTCATGGTTTGGAGAAACAGTAGTGCTAAGTGTGCACTCACACTCTGGCAGCAGTGTTGTCCGTCTCACAATTTTTAATTTTTTTTTAACCCCACAATTTGCCATCCTCTGACAAACGACTCTGATGGTGGCACTAGAGCCACCATCAGAGTCGTTTTTCCATCTGAACAACTGTTTGCTCCATAATAAGATATCTCCAAAGACAAACACACCTGCCCTCCTGCTGGCCATCACTACACCGCATCACTGTTTATTTGCATAAAGCTGAGCTTGTTCTGCTTTCCATTTAAAATGAAGCACCACCGGGTGCCTCTCCCAGTGTAATGTGATACACAATACATCAGTGGAAACTTGTCCATCATCAGTTTATCCGTAGACAAATATGTGTGTGTGTGTGCGTGTCTGTGTGTGTGTGTGTGCACTAACAGGTGGTAGAGAGGGGAAAGAAACAAGTGCTAAATAATGCAGATTGGAGAAGAGAAGGACTGTAAAAGAAACATTAGGGACTGCTTCACTTTTTTTTTTACTAACAAGACAGGAAGGGTGGCAACAACACAATTTCTCAGTCTCCCTCTCACTAACACAGACTTCTGACTGGGTTTTCCTGCTGATTTGTTTTCATTTGTTCTTCACAGGGATGCATGTAAAATCATGGTCTGACTCTGTATTTGTGTGCACCCACATTCTGAATGTGCACTCAGGTCCTGTCATGCACATACTGTGTGTATAGGTGCATCAGTCATACCTGTAGACTCGTTAACAGAGCAGCAGTGAGTAATGCCTGCACACACTCACACATGCATACATGCGGGATGAATCGGACGCTCACTGATTCAATATGTCTCCGTCTCTGTCCTTTGGGTTGGACCACTTCATTTCTTTGTTGGTCAAAGATTCAAAACGTTTGATTTTGCTGATATTGTTTATTTTGCCCAGTATTGTTATTCAAAATATAAAGGTGACATGAATATGTGTAAACATGGTAAACATATATACATCCTTCCACTTCTACGATTACATCCATCTCATCACCTCAATCAATTAAATTCATCTTTTATTTCCAAGTAAATAAGTGTGGAGAATCATCTTAAGAGGGATTCAATCCCATATTTATCCCAAATCATATTTTACTGATGTTTACGGTCAGTGCAGGATAAATCATCTAAAATATTTAAACATTTTACAGCATGAGACTGATGAGATGCTGTTAAAATGAACAAACAAACAAAAACAAATACAAAAATGTTAAAACAAAACAAAAACCAAACATATTTGACTACACAAGGAGAAAGCAGATCAATGCACACATGATTAGAGCTTGGAAAACACGAAAAGCTGAACTTGAAAAGTTGCTTTAGCTAATGTGTTAACCAGTAATTGTCTACTTACACATCTGGCAGACACACAGCAACATCCGCCTTCATTTGGAGTTAGTGTTGCTGTTCTGCTCATTCTGGTTTGATCTCTGCTAAATGCTGCTTGTTGAGACTGATGAGAACAGTGAGAATAAATGAAAACAGTGAAGCTGTAAACAGTAAAATCAAAACAATGAACTTGATTTTTCTTGGTGGCTTCAACCAACAAACCTCAGTCAATCAATCACTGTGTAACACTGATTTCCTTTTTGCAAAATGAATGTCAGCTCAGATCTGTAATAAGGAAAAAGAACATTTTAAGATGCAACATGGTCGGAAGACACAGTAGTTTATGAAATAGCAAAAGGTGGTGGTGATGATCTTCTTCACAGCTTAAAGAAAAGAGAATATTTTGAATCTCATATCTATATCTGTGTAGACCTGTGTGGTGAATGTGGATTTTGTGTTGCTGAGCTGCATAGGCTGTGCTGTATATGAGTGTGTGAGTGTGTTTCACCGGTAGGTGCGTGGTGTGTTGGGGTGAGGAGACGGCGGCCTTGTCCGACTCAGCTGTCATGTTTCCTCATTTCACACTACGCTAACCCGAGAGAGAGAGGGACAGAGAGAGAGAGAGTAAGAGAGAGAGAGAGAGAGAGAGAGAGAGAGAGAGAGAGAGAGAGTTGGTGTTAAGTGCAAAAGGAAAGCAGATTGGTTTGAGAGGCAGAAAGAACCTAGAAATGAACTCTTGCTGCAGGTCCTTTTATGTCGGCCCGCTTGTGTGTGTGTATGTGTGTGTGTGTGTCTGTTGGTCAGTTGTTTCTATATGTATGTAGGCATGTTTGTCTTCTCTGTGTGTGTGTGTGTGTGTGTGATTACACATGTATCTTTGACCCTATTTCACTGAACATTATGTTATTTAGTGTGTGTGTTTCTAGCCTGTGTGTCTGTGCACATTTTCTGGTGTGTGTGTGTGTGTGTGTGTGTGCTGTGAGTGTGAATGCAGCTGCTCCATCACAACAGGTAATGAATGTGGGCACAAACTCCAGACGGAAAAACATTGGCAATCTCTTCTAGATGAAACTACCATCACACACACACACACACACACATTTGGTCAGCTGCATTCAGATGCTTATTACTCCCATACACCCAGAGAGAGGGAGCTGTATGCGATACCTTGTGTCCAGGATATCACATTCAGAATGACTGCAGGCATCGGTGATACCAGAAAACTGCGTGAGTCCGTACATCTGTAAGTGTGTGGTGTGTGTGTGTGTGTGCGTGCGTGTACGCTCCACTGCCTCCTCTATCAGCCTGTTATGTGGCTGTTTCTCATGGATGTGATTAGCTGCAGACAGGAGCCCTCCAGTCTGACAATGTAATGTATGAGAACAGCATGAGATCCACATTCTGCTTCAGCCAATGGACAAAACCAAACCAACTTCTTTTATTTTAAAAATCAGATTTCATTTTGCCCTTTGAGGCACAAAGGAAGAAGAACTATCTGCAGTTAAGGCTTCATATGTGTTCAGTATTCGTAGCCACATGCCACACAGCTAACTATAAACTCCGAGAGTTTAGGTAAAGCTTCTATCTCTAACTGGATTGTATTCACCTGTTATAGTTTATATAAAAGTTAAATAAGTGTATATGAGAGGACCTTTCCCCCTTGTAGCAATCACCAGCTCCTTATAGTTGTCCATAGGTTAATATAAAAAAGTTATAAAAAAATGTAAAATATTTTTTTCATATATTCTTCACACAGCTGTTACACAGTAGAACTTGAAAATGCAGACAAAAATATGAGGATTTTTCTGTTGTTCTAAAGAGATACTGAGTGTGAGACAAGCTAATCATACAGGGAAAAAGATAAATAACTCTTTAACTAATACAACATGAAATAATAACTGAAATTCAGAAACTGTGCACATTATAGCTGCAGTGCCTTAGGCTCTTAATCTGAATCTTGTATTTTGCATAGTGCAGCTCCTAAGATGGTGACTTTGGATATTCTCTGCTGCTACTGTAGTGCAAAATGTTTCAGCTGTGAATATAACAACAACAGTAAACACAGGGAGTTCAGACTCAAACAGCCATGAGGGAAAAAAAAGGAAATTCATCACAGTGGAGGAGAAATCAATTTATCCTCCAGCCCGAATAAAGCAGTGCAGCGCCAAGACTAAAAGTGTTCTGAGTGTAAGGTACAACGCTGGTTTTATCTCAATCTGAGAAAATCTCACTCTGATATTGCTGTCATCATTGCTCTCTGCAGTCACACTTGAAGCCAGCAGCTGAACGCAACAAGTTTGGTTGGAAGACTTTCTGGGAACTGATGAGAAGTAGAATTAGACGGGGCTGGCCAAGCGAAAGTGGGACAAGGTAGAAAAAGGTAAATCTCCACACTCCATCAAACAATAAGCGTCTGAAAGCACTGAGAATCACAGATCAATGAAATCTAACAGAATAAAAGTGTCCACATGGGGATTTTTGTCCTTTCGTAACTTGGAATGATTTAGCTGACACTTCATTCAGTCTCCTGACACACTCCATGGGACAGGAGCTTAGAAATGAGGGAAGAACTACTGCCTAACAACAGATATTTATAGAAAAATGATCACAGTGTTTGTGTCAGTTACTGGTCAGATGCTCTCATACATTTCATTTTCTACTAATAAACAAAAAACAACCAAACAACAACAACAAAAAAGAATAATAAATAAATAAATAAAAAATCTAAATCAATCAAAACAAAATTTTGAAATAAAAAAAAAACTGTCCCATGATAAATTTCATGTAATTATAAATCATGGCAATGTTAACAGTTTAGCTGAATATCAAGATTACAACTTGTTAATATGTTTTTTTAACAGGATTCTACAGCTTAACTTTACAGAAGGAAAATGCACTATTAAATACAACTTTTCAATATATACACAGTTTATAGTGCTGCAGGCATGGGAGGACGTATTTTTGTAGGCCAACCAAAGTTAGCATTGCCCTGGTTCCCTCGACAAAACGCCAATGGGATTTTTGCACAGGCTTCTGACATGTTTTATGTTGTAGAATAAAACGTTAAACTCCACAGACCTTATTTCAGCAAAAGCTTCAAAAGTCCATCGACTTCAGGACGAGGGAACCAGAAGTGTAAAAATGTTAACTGGTTTTTAGGACTCGTTCCTGTTGCACTGTATTGTGTCGTAGATTTAAGTTTAAATTGATATATCTGCCCCTTGCCCATCATTTTACACTCAGTAACCCATGATGACAGTGATTAAACATCAAAAGCAAATCCCTCATTTACAAGAGTATTCAGACCCTTAATTCAGTACCTCAGAGTCTTCTTGGCTAAGTCTCTGTGAGCTGCCATATTCACGTCTCTCTACAGATGTTCTATAGGGTATAAGTCTGGGCTTTGGCTGGGCCACTCAGGGACAGGGTCAGAGACTTGGCCTGAAGTCTCTCCAGAGTTGTCTTGTTTGTTTCCTTTAGGTCGTTGTGCTGAAAGGTGAACTGTCACCTCAGTCTCAAGTCTTGCACTCACTGGACCCTGGAGCAGGTTTTCTTCAGAGACCTCTCTGTATTTGGCTGCATTCATCCTTCACTCAGTTCTGACCAGTCTCCCTGTCCCATGCTTTACTACAGGATGGTATTAAGCAGGTGATGAGTAGTGTCTGGTGTTTGCCAGCCAGACATAGTGCTTGGTGCTTGGAGCTCTTCCCATAGGGCTCAATTTCTGTCTCATCAGAGCAGAGAATCTTTTTTCCTCATGCTCTCAGAGTCCTTTAAAAGCTGTTTGGCAAACTCCAGCAGTCACAGGCCTTTTACTCAAAGTGGCTTCCATCTAGTCTGAATTTGTCAGAAATTAGAAATGTTATTTATTTATTTTTAATCCTTGCCCTGATCTATGCCCTGATGTCTGCAGAGCCACAGGTGGACTCCAGACCAGTTCTAGACACATTTCAAGGATAATAAAAGAAAAGCAAGTGTGTGTGTGTGTGTGTGTGTGTGTGTGTGTGTGTGTGTGTGTGTGTGTGTGTGTGTGTGGTCGAGTTAAACACCTGTGATTGATCAGATACTTACCTGAGATTGAGATCCTTCATTTGATGCACCACAATGGGCTGATCAAGTCTGATTAACAGTGAAAGCCCAAATGAATGATGACAAGTATGACATGATTAATTGTACTGTAGTATTTGTCAGCAACAGCAGTAACAGTGACCCAATAAATTATACGAGGCTCCAAATTTACCTTGAGCTGCCAAATTGGATTTAGAGAAGGAAATAATTTCCAGGCAATTTGCAACAATTTGCAACTCGCTGCCACGGTGGCTAATAGCCAAGCACAGCAGTAACATCTGGCTGATGGCCGGGACTCATTTCCTGCACTGTTTTCTGAGCTGATGATCCAAAACCATTGGCAGTCTGTCTAGCACACAAAGCAATTCTAACAAGGCCGGACTCATACTTTCTGCCATCTTTTTTTCTGCCATCTTTCTTACCTCTCTGTCCTTAGCTGCCCTCTTTCACATCCCCTCTACCTTTTTTTTTCATCTTGTTCTCTCTGCAGTGATGATCAAACTTGGCAGGCCAGTGGAAAACTGGAGTCAAAATGAATTCACAGCACCACGCATAATACATACAGCAAATTACACTTCTGTATTCATAAACAGGAACGCAAAAAAATAAACGACTCTTCAGTGCAGCTGTATGGGTGGCTGTGTGTTGTTTGTTTAAGTGGGGAACTACCCTGTCTCCCATCAAAGACCACACATGAACAGCCATTAACCTGCAAGTAAAAACACCTCAGTGAAGAGAATGAATCTTGTCATCATCTCTGAGTTAAAGGATCCCAATAAAGTTATTATGGCTGGCTGCAATGAACAGTTGTTTCAGGGATCAGTATGACAGCAGAAAATTGTGGTTAATGCGATCATTGATCAAAAGCAGACATGCATTATTTTAATACTTCAAACACAGAACTCAGTGACTTGTGACATCTGTTTGGGTGTCACCACTACTAGTCTACTAGTTATCACTACTAGTTTGTGGCCTAAGGCAGAAGTTTTAAAAAACCTAGCACGTTTATTTTCCAACATGGTCCCCTTCTACATTTACACACTTAGTCCAGAGGTCATGGAGCATGTGGATCCTTTCTTTGTAGAAAGTCAGCGGACCTCCAGAGAGTGGTCCACAGCAGCCCTCCTTCACCTTTGGAAAGAGGTTGTAATCTGAGGGGCCAAATCAGGTGAGACTGGTCCAAGAACCTCCTTGGGTGATCAGCCCTTGAGACTGAAGTAGCTCATGACTGCATGAAGGACAATGTGTCCACTTTCTCAAACGGGTTGACCTGAAATTTTCAATTACCTGAAAGAGAGAAAACCACAAGTTATTAACTTCAAACTTTCTGCGTAATCATTCAAAGAGCTGAACTGCACCTGCACATAACAAGAGCTGTGTGACTCATCTCCGTCTACCTTAGGCCATGAACTTATCAGTCACCCCTCGTATATCATGTTCAGCCTGGCAGAGACTGGGGAGTGACTGTAAAACATCCCCCTGATGGATTTTAGATTCAAGGGCTAAAAACAGAGGCCATTCAACAGCCACATCGCAGTTCCATTATTGTTTAAAATGGACTACATTCATTTAAAACTTTTAACACACAGTTTACAACTTACCCAATTCACACATGCTTGGTGGCGAGCTACCATGCAAGGCACTGGTTTAACTCTCTGGAGCCACCCTATGCATTTTATGAATTTTCACACACTGGCGGTTTAAATGCTGTGAATGACATGGTTGGAAAAATTGAAAATATACAGGGGGAAGTTGTACAAGGGGTGATTGATGAGTATATTACACTACAGTGCATTACTACAGCAAAGTACTGCACTACAATAGAGTTCAGCACATCTCAACCTCAGTCGCTCTCAACTTGTGAATTTCAAACACACAGTTTCTATCATTTCCATTAACATTTCTGACAACCCAAACTGAGCACACAGTTCTACCTCCACTCCAACCTGTAAGGCCACTGCATTTATTCAGTGAGAGCCTTGAAGTGACAATCCTCAGTGTGAGTGGAAAGGAAGTGATTATTGCTCCATAGTTAGCATGGCATTCAGAGCTCAGCCTGTTCTACCACCATATAGGGATTTCAAAAACTCAGCACGCTGACTTGAAAAGAGCTGCGGGTTTGTCTGTGGTTTCAATACAATGGATATGTTCTTTGCATCAGGTTAAATGGAATAAAATGGACATCAAAGCAAGCGAGATGAAAAATGGAATTCTTGAAAAACTCATGACACCATCAAAAATCTGTCTTATCAGCTGACTGGAACTATTTAAAACACATTCTTTTTTAGTAGGAAGTGAATACTTGGGAAGAAACTCAGTACAGGTTTACAACACGAGCAGTGACTGTAAAGGGAGTAATCCCGTCTCGAGTGCTATTTGAAAAGAAAGCTGTTGCAGGGGAAGGGCGGCCACTTTCCTTGTAAGACACAGAAAAGAAAGAAGTTGTGAGGGAAACTAACAAGACTGTTTAGTCACAGTTGGTGGAGTTGTTGTTGGCTTTAGAGGCCATGGAAATCAAGCAGACAGCCACTGACAATATTTTGCACTTCATGAACACAGTTTTTTTGCCCTTTCTCTCTCCTTTTCGAGAGGCTGAGAGGTTGAGGCTTTTTTTGTGATGAGAGTTAAGGTTGGGGTTAGACAGACAGCGGATGAATGGAATGCCTTCATTACAGCTGGCTGTTAAATGTATGAATACAGGCATCTGTGTATGTGTGTCCACATCCTTGTTGCTATTCAAGTGAATTCCACACCTCACACTCTTCACACATTTCTCATTTAGACAACCAGCCAGCTTCATTAGCACAAGGAAGAGTCTTGTTACACCCTATTTGTCACTTACCTTTAGTTTGGCCCTGTTTCTATGATGTTTGATAATTGTTTAAATGTAAAATTAAACTTCTCTCACCAACGAGCATTCACAGTGGGACCTTGTGAAAGCATTTTGAAATTAATAAGCAAGTACAAACGTACGTGGACACTTAAACACACCGCCCTTAGTCTTTGTTGAATATTATTTTTCCTAGTGTTTCTAAAACCGTGGGCATTGATGTGCTGCTGTAACAGCCTCCACTAGGTGTGACTGGCTGCAGTGACTTGTTTCCATTCAGCCTTACGAGCATTAGCGAGGTCAGACACTGATGTTGAGTGATAAGGCTCAGCTCACAGTCACTGTTCCAGTTCATCTCCAAGGTGCATCACAAATGCTCAAATAGCTGCCTCCTCATTCTACTGATGCATTTACTGCACAGAATGAGTACTATATGTAAGCATCCTCTGTGTGTGATTTTAAGGTGTTTTCAAATGTTTTTTTCACAGTTTGGAGTTACAGGTTATTGGGAGCACTTTTTCTATCTTCTCAATCAATGCAGAGCTGTGAGGCACGGCAACTGTCAGCTCTCTGGAGATGACTGACACACAAATACACACACACACACACAGACACACACACGCACACACACATTCATGCCTCTTTTAGAAACATGTGGTCACTTCATCCTCCTTGTTCTCTCATCTGCTTCTCTATTTCTACCTGTTCCCTGGACAACCATTCATCCTGGACATACCAGAGTTGATTACTGCTCCTGTCAGCTCTGTGTGAGTCTGTGTGTGTGTGTTTTTGAAAGTGTGTGTGTGAGTGCGTTTATACTGTCATCATCAGTCAAAGAAAAATTGAAGGTCCATCAATTCTCTTCTGTTTTCTTCAGAGCAACTCAAAGTTTTCATTTTCTGCAGGTTTTATATAGTTTTCATTTTTATAGTGTCCGCGGTGGGGGCGCAGCGGGGTGGGGGGGGTGGGGGGGTGGGGTGTGGGGGGTCATGGACAGGGTAGGACAGTAAAAGCAATATTTCCAATTATGAAACTCTGTTGTGCTCAGTTTGTTCTGGTTCTGGTGGATTGGAATAGGAAAAACAAACAATATGTCTATTCACTGTCTGCATTTAAAACCTTTCAGTCAGATGGTCACAGTATTGAGATGGTAAAAAAAACAAACAAACAAACACTTGCCGTACATTTATACAGTGTCCATGGAGAGTATTTAATTCTGACTGGTCTGAGGGTGTGCCTCATTTCAGACAACCACACAGCCCTGAAATGTGTAGTGGCACTCATCACTGGATGGCTGCCCTACTTGGTTAGAATTTCTTCATATTAAATCTGAATAAACAGTAAACCCCTGTCTCTTCAGGTGTTAGAACCTGGACTAAACAGAAGGATCTGATAGGTGGTGTTTGTTGAGACACATACCTCTGGTTTGGAGGGTCTGTTCATTCAAAAAGTACCTTCCACTATACTGCAACTCCGAGCAGCTTTCATGTGTCTTCCACTGAGGAGATGCTTCCATCTGTCCCCTCTGTTATCAAGCCCGGATCATTGGAGAGCTGCAGCCTGGAAGTTTCTCCCGTCTCCACACAGGACCTCTGGAGCTCAGCCAGTCACCATCAGGTTCTTGTTCACCTCTCTTACCAAAGCCCCTCTCTCCTTGCTCAGTTTGGCTGGGCAAAGGAGAACCAGTGAAGAGAAGCTGATCTTATGTCTCAGCTGATCCAAAGAACAGAACCAAGCCAGGGAGGGTCCGCGCTGAGTGCCGCACCGTGCCTTTCACTGTTGATTATTATTATCATTTATCATTAACTGACCACTTATACACATATCAGATCAACAAAGGCAAAGACAGAGCCCCAGTTACAGATGATTTGGATGTTTTTACATGTTTATGTAGCTGCAAACCAATATCACACCTTTACTGTACGTTCATGAAACTGCATTTGATGTTCAGTATGTTTGCTCATTATTAATTCAGGCCTAATTTAGAGAGCCTGTTTAATTCTTCTCTCGACTAATACGTCAACTATCAGTTAAGAATCTCCACACCATCACCGTTTCAGTGCTTTCATGCCTCCAAAGTCTCCTGTAGGCAGAAGAGTTGAACGCTGCACCAAAGATACTGCTACTTCCTAGATAGCTGTCTCATGTCCTTCAAGGTACAATCTGAAGTCTTATCAAGGCTTCTGACAGGCTTCTTTGTGTGATGGATGGAAGTGCAGTGCCTCCTAGGAAAAAACCAAAATTGTCAGCCCCCCTCTCCCCCTCCACTCTCCCCCTAAGTGCCCGTGACTTCGGCAGCCTGAAGCACATCTGGGCACTGGTGATGAGCTTCTTGAGCCCTGGAGGATTTGTCAGGCTGGTAGTACTAATGTACTTCACAACCATGGGAGCTCTTATGTTAGACAGTGATACACACACACTCACACATGATGGGTCAATGAACCTAGAGGTACATCCGAGCTGGTACCAATCAGATAAAGTTCTGGCAGTGACCGTCAAAGTAAAAGCCTTGGGACTATGTTCTTTAGCCTCATTATCTTAAGAAAAAGAAGAAAAAAATCAGGAATCATCTTTTAATCACAGGGTTGAAATATGTTCATAATTACATAAGGGAAATGCGTTCACACTAATGACTGGGAGGGCTAGTCAGCTATCACAGACTTCATTATAATTAGGGAATTTCATCTTATTATTAATAGGTGTGTGTGTGTGTGTGTGTGTGTGTGTGTGTGTATTCATGTAGCCACCCATCTATCTGTGGGTGTGTACTGTAGATGCATTGGCTTTCATTCCCATTTATGTGTACATGGGTGTGTGTTTTGTATATCTAATAATTACCAGCTCCATTAACATTTAAATGGGAATATATGAAATAATAATTACATGAGTCCTGGATTTTATTACCATGACCCCTGGCACCACTTTGAGGGAAGGATGAAGGGAGGGATAGATGGATGGACGGTTGATGGATGGATGTAAAGGGGTTTAGGAAAAAAAAGAGAGAGAGAGAAGATAATATAAGTTGAAATGAGATGGGATAGAATTAATGATGCTAATGTGGAAAGTTGTCATTGATGCCCTGGCGGTATTAAAAGTGTAAAAGCAATGAGAGCAATGAGGATAGTAACACAAATTTAAGAACATATGACAACAAGCAAGAAAATAGTAGAACAGCCAACACAAATTTACACATCTCCTTATTCTGAAGAAACATAATTATAATCAAGGATTTGGGCTGAACTCAGTTATGATAAGTGTTTAACTAAAACTGTGCAAAGACAAGAGACAGTTAAAAAATGAAAATGAATCTAAACTGATGCAGCAGAACAAACATCCTGTGTTTTATTCCACATATTTATTCCTTGTCAAAACCTACACATACAATGACCAACCACTTTGTTAGGAACACCTGTATACCTACTTACTCATACAATTATCCAATCAGCCAATCATGTGGCAGCAGTGCAAAATATAAAATCCTGCAGATACAGGTCAGGAGCATCAGTTCATGTTTGAGTGTGGAGTTTAACTCTGAACGGAGTCAAAAACAAAAACCACCCAGTGAAGCAGCAGCTCTGAGGATGGAAACACCTTTTTGATGACAGAGGTCAGAGGTCAGACTGGTTGGAGCTGACAGAAAGTCTACGCTAACTCCAGTGAAGACTGGATAAACATAGTCTGGTCTGATGGATCTGGATTTGAGGCTGCAGATGGTAGGGTCAGAGTTTGGAGTCAACAGCATGAATCCATGGACCCAACCTGCCTTGTGTCAACAGTCCAGGCTGGTGGTGGTGGTGTGATTGTGTGAATCATGTCAACATGAAGCAGAATCTCAGAGAAAGGGTTCCAGCATCTTGTTGAATAAGTGCTACAAAGAACTGAGTCTGTTTGAGAGCAAAAGACAGACTGTACTGTGGTTCTGTGGTTAGTTTGCAACAGTCTGGTGCTGGTTGCTGGTTTAATCAGTGAATCTGCCCTGTTATCGTGACTTGACAGCGTGTATCATCACTACTGTCAGAGACTGCATACAGAACAGATAACGGCTGCCTTGACATGTCTATATAGAGTGAGTCACCAGAGTAGGAAAGGAAGTAAAGGCCATCCATATAGACTACCTACTGACTGTCAAGGATAACAGAGCTGGTAAGAATCATTCATTGATCTTCATTTCGCTGCGTGACATTCATGCCATAATACAACTTTTTTTGTCTGCATGATATCATGTCAGCTTATTGAAAAATGTAAAATATGCGTGAAAAGCTGAGAAAAAGGCCGAGGAGAAAAGCATGAATACATGGGAGCAATTTCACCAAATGAAATGATCAATGTGCTATGGAACGAAAGCACAGAGCAGCTCAGCTGTGGTGGACCTTGCAAAACAGATCCATCCTTGCAACCAAGATTGCAATGTGCCACTGGATTCATGTTGCCACACCCTCTACTTTGCCTCTCTCTCACTGGGGTGAACAACGAGTCTCTGAGATACCAAAGTGGTGCAATCGAACAAATAACCACCAATGTCACTAACCACAACCAATGGCAGCTACCGCTCTATCTGCAATCAGTCATGACATCGCCAATCTTCTAGCACAGTTTGAATTGATTCCAGGGTAGCTTTGTTTGTGCATCACGACCAAATACAGATTTTTATTTTCCAAAAACTAATAACTGGAAATAATGAGAAAAATCTTTTTAAGTAAGATTTTCATGCACTTCATCTTTGCTTTGAAAAAGAGATATTTGCATATAGCTAAGCTGCATTTGCCAGTGTGACACACTGGCAAATGCAAAAAAAAAACAAAAACTAACACTGTTCTTTTTCAGGCAGCAGTGAAGGGTAATGCAGAGGGCTCTATGAGTAAATTGAACAAATAGGGTCCAGACAAGATTTTATAGGCTGCAAGGTATACACCTACTGCTGCTGCTGCTGCTGCTGCTGCAAAGTATGTCCAGGCTTGCTAGCTTGTTTGGCACACGTAGATAATATCAATAGTAATTACACCTAAGTCTAAGTCTAGGTACGTTTATTTATGCATTTAAGTTTCTCAGCAGTGGGAAAAACATCAGAAATACATTTTAAATGTAACACAACACAATTCAGCTGCACCACAAACCAAAGCCTCCAAATGCATCACAGAGCTGAACCAACTCATCTTTAATATCATGTCAAAAAAAAAACAAAAAAACATTAGGGATTTATTGCTGGCTGCATGATGGAAATGTTTTCTTCCTGCCTGAAGCAAAACCTACATGTAGTCTCCAACCCTGGAGGGTGGCCTGATGATGGGTTGTGTGAGCAATGAAACAGCAGTCCATTCAGACAAACGTCCAAAAGGGCAAGTAAGGAATAAACCAATGAAGGCTGAAACATAATGGCTAACAGGCTGTTTTAGTAGAATAATGGGCTTCCAGCACCTGTGGTGCCTGGACCTCTACTGATAAGAATAACACCCCCCCCCCCTACCTGTCTCATTAAATTTCAACTACATAACAGCGTAAATTACATGAGTAACTGAGAGAGACGGAGAGAGAAATGAGAACTGGGGTGAAACCTGGAGAGGTAATGTCTTGTCCTGCCCTCTGGTTTTGCTCTTTGCTCGTGATGGCAGCCCATGAAGCCATACAGGACTCCAGCTGCCCTGCAGCCCATTTAAAGAGCATTAGAGGAGTGGAAAGTGTCAGAGTCAGCCCAGACTGGGTCACACACTACAGAGAGTGAGTGAGTTCTAGTATGTGTGTGTGTGTGTGTGTGTGAGAGAGAGAGAAACCTGCAGCTTCTTCTTTAGGTTAGGTATTGTCAGAGACAATGGAGAGAAACAAGACAGAGAAAATGAGAGCTCACCGTTCAGCCAGTTATATAGGACCTGAAAAAAACCTAATGAAAAGAGCTGGTCTGGGTTAAATGCCAGCTTCTTGCAACATTCCAAACGCTGAAGAAAGCCTCAGGCTGAAATTCATCAGTTTCTTTCTGCTGCTGTGCATTAGCCTATTAAAAATGTTATATAGTTATCTGCAAGTGCTAAGGACTTTTTTTTCTTTTTGGACTGGTCTTTGTTTTAGTTTTTAACTCTTTACTTCCATTTCATGTGGTAAAATCTCAAACTTCAGTGCAGAAAATGCATTAAAAGCTTCTCTGTAGAGTTTTTGACGAGTAGTAGCCTGATAGAGCTATTTTTATATGAGCGCGTCCCAGTTTTGTTTATCTGGTGCGCTCTCATGTATGCAGATGATGTCACACTTGTCCACTTAACAACGGTAACACACCAAGATATGCAACACTTACACTTGTTACGTTTGTTAGACCTTAGTTAGACGTTGTGTAGCTTAACCAAACTCTCCTTCGTCCACAGGCAGCAGGAATCAGGAGTAATATCCACAGGCTGACAGGCTCTGAGTCTAGAGTCTGATGCCAGTACATGAACGAATCAGGAAAAGTCCAAAGCTCCCAGGTGGTCTCCTCAGCATTCTCTGGCATTCCTTGGTATGCAGGCTGAAGTTTGGGATGTAGTGGACATTTCAAGGGCAGCGAGTATGTATGAGAGCTGGTATCGCTATCAGACGAGTCAAGTTGAGTACTGAACTCAACAAGTGCACAGAGGTGCAGTAAGCCTGAGGGTAAAACACGTCAGTCAGTCACTATCTACACTGCATAAAGCTACACTTCATCACACAGCACTCAAGTGAGATTTGAACACTATTTAGGGTTGTAATGCTTTCATTTGTATGGCTCCCAGTTAGTTTGGTGACTTACATACGAAAGCTGTTGTCACTGTCAGAGTTAGCACGCAGGCATATGGCTATTCCCTGGAGGCAGCATGTATCAGTGTAAACTGGACTGAACAAGAAACCTCTGAATCCAAACTTTGCAGACCCATGAACGTGAGTCACAGGTGTTCATGTTAAATGACAAGGAATGCATGACACAACAAACTCTTTTTTTTTTATTTATTTATAAATTGCAAATGTAGACATACATAGGTTTTATGAGTCAGATTGTGTTCCTTCTTCCAAAACGTTCCAAAATGTTCCTCACATTCTACACTCACCAGAACCTCTGCAGGCTGTCCTCAAAAGGGTGTCATAGTAACCGGTGATCACGTTAAAGCACAGTTTGTCTCTTACTTAGAACTGGATAGGTTGTATTTTATTGCTTTGAGACAGGCTTTAATCAGATCATATCAAATTACTTGCTGCTTAAAATGTATCCTGGGTGTGTTGAGCTGTCAGTCTGGAAACGTACTGAATCATTCCCAGAAGCAGAAATACAGACCCCTGCTGCAGCAGGACAGTAGACAGTCATAATGGAGTTAGAAGGCAGAGTTTAATTTGCTCTTTTAAAGCGACAAGAGTAATTTTTAGCTTCATTTCCTACCCCAAGAATGGCAGTAATATTTTGTCGCACTATTACACTAATACACACTCTCACATAGTAATAGCAATTATGACACTGCTGCCAGTAATGAAGGTCCGTCTGAAGCTTAAATCTTCCCCATGGCCAAAGCGAGGCCCTGCCAGTCCCCCCATCCCAAATTTGGTTTAATCCATCACTTAATAATAACCATAGCAGTTAACCTGTGGGAGATGTCAGATAGCATGATTTCCCTGGGGGTGGACAGGTGGGAGGTAGCTGGGGGGGGTGATGGTTGAATATAGGAGGGTGTAGGTTAGTGATTAAAGCTGTCAAAGTAATATAGTAACAAAGAGGAGGAAGGGGTAAAAATGAGCTAATTATGGTGTGAGTGATGCTGAGGAGAACTGTTGCTGTACAAACTGTACAACAGATCATCAAAGATGATTAAAACCACAGACTGAGAGGATTATAGCAAACTGAAGTTTTGATTCTCTGCGTCCTTTGTACGGATAATGATTAGCTTAATAATGCAGCTCCACATTAACGTTAAAAAATAATAAATAATAAGAATTGTTTGTTTTGGCATATTCTCTGATTCACAGCTTGTACAGCTAGTTTATTCATACACTGGCATCCTGCTTTGTGTATTTAAAAAAACAAAACAAACAAAGAGTAGCCGTGATAAACATAAAAACAATGAAATTCACTTTCCAGCCAAAAAATGGATCCAAAACAAAGAGACAGCAGGTATCTGAGGCAATCTTTGCATGATTTAGGCCTGGAAGTCCATATTCATCACCGTACGGCCCAATCATTTCCAACGCTTGCTTGTTACTTACCTCTCCTTACCCTTTCCATGACATTGCTTTCCATTATGGGGGATTACGCCTATCTTTATTAAAAAAAAAAAAAAAAAAGTGGTTTATATATTAACTGAACCACATAGAATAAATACCTGGGAAGCTGGAATGGATGAACCTGACCTTATTAAAGGGAGAGTATCCACCTGTAAGGTATGCTCTCAGAAGAAAAGCGAATGTGCCTGCAAGGCGGTAGTGATAATTTCATTGGTCAGCGCTGTACCTGTCGCTCTATTGGCTGGAGATTTTTGACAGGGTTATTTCCCAAAAAAAGAAAAAAAAAACAAGAGTGCACAGAAGCTGCCTGAGCACAAGGAGAAGGCTTAAGCTAGAGCACAAGAAATCTGTGCAAGCAACAGTATATCTGAATGCAGGGATCCAGCTTTGAGCAGAGGCTCAGCAAATGCAGAAATAGAGATAATTCACATGTGAGGGACTATTTGAGTGGGCAGGATTTGGAGGGACAGAACCTGAAACGTAAAATCAATAAATCATGTTCTTGAACAAAGACGGGATTCATTTTTAATCAGTGTGTTATATAAATCAACTTACAGAGACTTCAAACTTGCTTGAAATGTGTTATCTGTTGTGACAGTTATTATAATTGCTACAGTGACAAGAACTATAATTTTTGGTTGCATTTATGAACGATAAGGTCTAAAAAATGTACAATAAGAGGTTTGTCTACGGAATAATTCTGTGGTGGGAAAATCAAACCTGGTGTTGTGCTTATTCATTATAACAAGTGAATGTAGAACAGTGACTCTAATGCTTCAACATCACTGATGTCAACATCAACAACAGGAGTGTTAATTAGATTTAATCAGGGAGATATTGTATAGCAATGTATGTGCCAGAGAAGGATTACAGATTACAAGACAGTTTATTTGTGTACTGGTGTAGTAATGATTAAATTTGCTTGTGTGTGTGTGTGTGTGTGTGTGTGTGTGTGTGTGTGTGTGTGTGTGTTAGTTGTGGTTTGTGAATTAAACAGGTTCTGACACAATAAGGTCTCCACCACTGAAACATCTTTTCTCAGACATGTATGACGGTCTCAGGTTGAGACACATCACACTTACTGCTTTAATACTTTGGTCATTATCACACTCCAGTGAAAATGTGTGGATGCCTGAGAGTGAATGACTGTCAGAGAAGTAAAAGATTAGCTCATGTTGGAGGCTGGTCTTATCTTTTTCATTCTTAGTAGTTATTAACCACAAAAAAAGCAAACTATAATAATAAATATCCCTCAGCAGCAGAGGAAGTTTGCAAATTGCATGTTTGTGGGAGACAGTCTGCACTTGAGCACTTAACAGTGTTCTAACAAGCCAGACACATGGATGGATTATCAAACATACTGGCCTGCTCAGGCCCAGGTGCATGAAGGGATGCAGGGGCCCCTTAATCCAGAGCCTCTTTGCGTAGTGATGCTGTGGACTGAAGGGGCTCAGTCATTCATGTCTGTGACAGATCCCCTAAAAAGTCCTTCAGAAAAAAACTGAAGCGGTCTCCTTCAGTCCTTCTAAAAATGTCACGGGAACAAACGCAGCATGACTCCTTCAAAGGGAACTTAGGTGTTTACCTGAAGTTCATCCCCTCAGGTTTGCTGAAGTGCATGTCAGACATGCTCTTTCTTTTTAGTGCTTTAACCGTTCAGGGCCTTATTCCCCAAAGTCTGAAATGGTTCTATAATCCATTTTACAATCCATTTCTTAAGCTTAAGACGTTTTTCCCAAAAGCATCAAAGGAGAAATGATTGTAGATTAACGTATCAGCAATCAGAGCCTCTACTCTCACAGAGGCACAGGACGTCTTAAGAAGGCACAGAACCCACAGGGGGACCAAGTCTTTCACCGAAGGTTTTATTGGGGTTTTTAGGGTTTTTGTCTGTACTAAACTTTTATCATGAACCCTGATATAAAAAAAATAAAAAAATAAAAAATAAACAAATATAAAGAAAATTTGGAAACGGTCCATTATAGAAACTATGTAATTTAAAATAGATGGCAAGCATGATATTCATGTAAAATATCCATTTGACAGACTTATAGGGACCTTCACTGCTTGATATGAGGTTTAATACAATAAAAGTTTAATAATAATGTAGTCATTACAGATGGATATTTTGGCACAAAACAAATACCGATTTAATAAAATAAAGTGCTGAGTATTGCCCCATCCTGAAATTTATAACTTTGTTTTAACCATTAATGCTAAAATTTCAGTTCCCTGCTTCCTAATAAATGTTATATGTTATGAATCTTAAAAAGGACATTTTTAACTCAGTAATTTCTTTCTGGCACCTGACAGAGCTTTTTTCTGTCAGCTGTAACTGAGGGATTTGTTTGTTGCATGGCGTTTAATAGGCTCTCACTCAGCATCCTGCGTTGCTGGGGCAACACATCAGCTTCCTTTTGAGCTGTAATGCAGGTGTCGGTGGTTAAGAATGTTTACCAGCTGTTTATGAGGTGAAATCAGAAATCCTGACACGGCAACTGACAAAAAAAATTATTTGCAACCTTGATGTTCTGTGCTTTCACCATCTATTTTTTTAAATAATTATTTATTTATTATTAATTCCACATGTAGTTTATTAATCACATGTAACCCCTTCTCCCAGACAATCAAATACACCTAGCTGTCAATCAACATGTGAACACCCCTTCTGGTCCTACTGCTCTTTAAGCTGGTATGAGCTTTGGTTGACAAAATCACTGTAACCAATTTTTGTTTTCTTCATTGGCTTTACCCGTGAATTTATATATATATATATATATATA
>JBBMJY010000020.1:25416165-25427596 GCA_037833715.1 Toxotes lorentzi
ATACACATATATATATAGGCACAGACAGCAGCTTTTATTGTATGCTTGTGTGCATTGTTGGTGAAATGAACACCTGGTTGATCTGCATCTCATCTCTAACTCAACCCTCCTACACTGATGATCCATGTTAACATATGCTAACTGTGCATTATTTGCCACCTCAGTTTACACTGAAAATGTACACACAGGTATACATCACACACAGAATGTGCAGGCTGTTAAAACGGTCAGGAAACACACACACACACACACACACACACACACACACACACACACACAGACACACACAGACAGGCAGAGAGGCAGACAGATGCGCTGAGCCAGGCGGCCAAGCAAAGATAATGTGAATGTCTCCATAGAAATCCTTTTGTCAATGATCACTTATTACTGTTTCTCCCCTGAGAAATTAAGCAGAGTCATTACACAGCGCTCAGACACACAGAGAGAGTGAGGAGAGGAATCATGTTGATTATCAGGAGCAAATCATTCCTACTCTGTGGCTCCATTATGTGTCTCTGTCACGTGACCTGGTGGAATATGTATGGAGCCTCTGGCCCTCTTCAGACCTAAAATTAACATGCGTCTCTGCTGATCTGATCACAAGTGGACAGCTCTAAGTACAGGTGTGAAGGCACCCAAGACGTAGGACATGGGACCGCTCACGGCCCCGTTCTTTTAGCAGTATGTAACAATCCGAAAAATAGATTCTTGTGGGTGGAAAACACACAAAACACGAACATTTTCCAAAAGCGAGATATAAAAAAAAAAGAGATATAAAACAGGTGTGTCAAACATCTCTCACCGAGGAACTGTGCTGTTTTGAATTTATTTTCCTACAGACTAGGCACAGGAAGTGCACTGCTGCCTCCTGCGGTTAAAAACAACAACACTTTTTGTCTTTGCATGCGGAAATGGTGATGGACATGTCCAGAGTGGGGAGGTGGGATCCGATCACAAGCCGTCACTCGAGGCGCATGTGGAGACGCATTCTAATGCCAAGTGTGTGAACTGATGAGCCGTCCTCATCAGTTCACCCAAGACGCATGTTAATGTCAGGTCTGAACAGGGCCACAGACGGAGGCAGAGGCAGGCGGGGGGGGGTCTGCAGTCAAGAGTGAATTAAGAGTGCTTTGCGCTGAGCATGAATCATTATTGAATATAAGTGTTTATTAGCTGCTTCAGCTGGAGTGTGGCTTCACTTCCCTGAATCTACAGCTGAAGGGCCCTGAATGTACAAGCTGTTTAAATGAAGTGGAGTTTCTAAAGGGAGCTTCCAACCTGCCTTATTATTTCTGAATGAATGACTGACAACTTGTTATTATTCCATCAATATAATAACATCACACACACAGGGATCAAATAAGTATGAGTTAGTGTGATGACTTCATATGTACTTAGTATTCTGTTGGCTGAATCTGTCAGCAAATGTCAGCATGCACATCATTTCCGAATGATAACTTGTTTAGTTCATTTCCACCTCAGATTACTCATTCCATGATTGGTGCACTTTACTGAATGTGCTGAAATCTGCCTCCAAAAACACCCCCACTCAAATGTGACTGTCCCCTGTGTGCCTCTAGGTGGCAGTGTTATCACAACCACAGCAGGACAAAGGTCCAGCTTCAGTCTGCTCTTTTGTGTGTTGTTCTGTACTGAGGAAGAGTAGCACTCAGACCAGAAGGTAGCTGTAACCTTGTTTGGGAATATGCATCAATCCACCATAATATCAGTGAACAATATCAGCTGGGTCCTTCCTCATTACTTTAACTTTAACTGCTTTATTTGGCCATGAATGTTTTGTATTGTAAAATTCTTTTAGAAATGTTGGCACTACCAGCATCCGCTCAGCACTGTAGTTTTAATCAGGTTGGACTGACATGGACTTTTTATTTTTAAGCTGGCTGGTGATGGATTTATATTTTACATACCATCTCCAGTGACATGCAAGAATTCTCTGCTTTCTGTCCATCTGATTCTGAGGGTAGAAAAGCCTCTGAAACCAAATACCATCTAAACTCAGCTCCAAATGAGTTACTCATTTTTAAGGCCGATTGGAAGGTTATAGGGAAAGATATTGGTTACACTGGCGAGTGATAACTCCAGACAAACTTTGATCTACTGCATGAAAGTGAAATGTGCTACATGCCCACCCATCAGCCCCCACTTTCTCACCCTTACTTTCTACCTCTCTACATAAAGGACACACTGCTTTCTACACTGGGACAGAACATTGGCACTGGACGTAAATCTTGTGCCGGAGAATCATCCAATATGAATGTAATTCCTGGGATACCGGACTGGAAAGAGGGTCTGATTGGTGGATGTACCAACAGCATGAGGCAGGTTTCACAGCAGAGTGTGGAGTAAAAGCCTCCCACACTACACAGGAATGATTTCTTTCTTTTTTTTTTTTCTCACTCTGGCATCAGATATAAAAATAATAAGAATGAAATGACTATCTGTGGTCAGGCAGGAACCTCCATCATATCAGAGACGGTCCACACTGCCTGGACCCAAACTGATTTTTTTATCAAAGGCCAATATCAGCCCAGCTTCAGCCTAACGCTACTTTAAGCCCCGTGCTCCCTCTCAGAAACTTCTCTCAGCGGGGGAGGGAAAGCCGGTGCCAGAGGCTTTCTTCCTCGGTGGTATTTCTTGGACAGAGGTTTTTATTTGACAGCGGTTCCAGTCGGGTAAAGACTTGTAAGAGAGGGTCAACTACGCTTTGACTTGCTTCCTTGTTTAAGCTCAAACCCAGACAACCACAGGGATTAAATGTCTGTCATCGCAACCTTGTCCTGCTCTGAGGGACTCACACACACACACACACACACACACACACACACACACCCACACACACACACACACACACACACACTCACACAAAACACTCTGCAAATACAAAGTGTTTTCCTCGGAGGAACTAAAACTCATGCAGCGCTTCCACAATGTGCTTGACAAGAGGTGGCAGTCCTGTGTGTGTGTGTGTGTGTGTGTATGTGCATGTGTGTGTTAGAAAACTTTCTTTTGGCTCACACCCGGCACGCCTGCACCTGTTTAGCAGAGTGGAACTGAGAACAGGGCTCTACTCCTGCCTCTCTGTCCATAGTTTTGATGCTTGTAGAGCAGCGGGAGTGAAGAGGGCTCGCTCCACACCATTAGGCCTGGGTTGGGCTGAGGGGAGCAGGGGAAGCTCCCTCGACTCTGCCCCTTGTATCTGTGCGAACTCCAACCCCCCACCCCCCACCACCTCCACCCTCAGCCCCCATGAACCCACTCCCTGTTAGGACATCTGGGATAGCTAGCTAAGGGGTCCATCCACTGAGCTGTCACCTGCCAACGGGAGGCCCTTAGTGGGAAGAGAAGAGTCTGGAGGACTGGAATTACAGCAGCAGCAGGCGGAGGAGGGTGGTGGGCGTGGGTGGGGGGTAGGGGTGTCAGTTGCCAAATCTCAAGTCTATGCATCCTCTGAGTTTTCCTCTATAGAGAAGGTGTTGGCGCAGTTAGAAGCATCAGTGGTGCGACTGCCAATTCTTTACATGATTAGAATTAATCTGCTCTTCATTTTGTTTATGTCTTTTCTTTATGTAGAAAGTAGCAGCCAGTAACAACTCATCCACAATTTATTCCAGTTGGTTATTTTGTCCACACAGCTAAGGTCCTCTCACTCTCCACCCGCCAAAATCCAAATGGGAGAAGATCTTAGTTAATGCAAAATGCTGTTACACTGTTCAGCTCAAATTATTACCCCACGCTAACAGGAGGAAGCTTTAGAGTAGCAGCGAGCGCTCTCAGGCTGCATGTCCTAATCTCTGCTCGGTGATGGTTGTTGCAACCTGACAGGAAGCTCTGCAGACGCTGCTCAGAGTTGAACAAAGCTTCCAGCACCATTACATGTTTCTCCAGGAAAACAAAAATCTACTTAAAAAAAAAAAAATCTAACTATTCTCCCAAAAAGATGCCAGAATTTAATATATAAATCACAGATTAGGCAGCGAGAGGCAGTGCTATTTTATTTATTTATTTATTTATTTTTTGGTAAAGACACAAATGCAGCAATATCTGTCCTTAAGTATGAGTGAAACCACAGCAAATATGATTTTAGTCACTAACTCCCCTCCCCCTCCCTGACAGTTTTAAGATGAACAAAAATGCTCAGTTTACAGTTTAAAAGAGAGAAAAGCAGCAAATGTGCAAACCTGTGAACCACTGAGAAATGAACTTGTGATTTTAATGACTTTGTAAATGACTTCATCAATTATCAAAACTGGCATTTGAGTCATTTAATTTTCTTTTTCTTCATTAGCTAAATATTTCAGCACTGCTGACTGACCTCAGTAAATGAAATGCTGATGAGGAAGTGCCTGCTCCACGTTCAGTATATTTACATGCAGTCCGCCTAAACCCTGGAAAGATCTGGTTTTGTTGAAACATGCTGAAACTCCAGCTGAGAGTTTTCCCTGTCAGTGTTGACTCCATCTTGTCCTCTGTCAGTACCTGCAGTCGTCTTGACTTGGACAGGTGATTGACGACCAGCTTGTTTCTCTCTCATCCTGCTGAAGGAGATCCAGATAACAAATGACAGGCATCAAACGATGGGCTCACACAGTTGCGGCCAGCTTTTTGTATCTTTCAAAATTCTGTCCTGACCAGGAAAACTGATGAGGAAATTCTGTTTTCCTCTGGCAGCAATTTTAAAGTTATTGGCCAGTTGGTACACAAATGTACACGTATTATAATTCATTATCTGGGTAGAAGTCATGCATTCGTCTGCTCAGCTCACAAACAGTTTAGTTCAGTTTAATTACAGGTACTGAGCTGTTAGTAAAGATGGTAAGGATCATGATAACCTGCAGACCACTAACTGGTCCAGGGTTCGATCGAGTCTGTTGATTTGTGATGCCACTCTGCCTGTCTATGGGCGGTATTCTAGCTAAACTGATTCTTGATTCTTATCAAAGTAACGGGTGCATGTATGAAATGAAATCACATGAAACAGCATGAAATCTGCAAAATCTGAAATTTCCACAAAAGCTGTGAAAGTAATTAAAACTTTATTTTCTACAGAAGCGAGCAGCACTTTGAGTGACTGTGTTTTTAGATCAGGACGATTACTATTTCTATTTTCCTTTAGACACTGAAGCACACAGACAAAACCTCATTTTAAAGGAAATTATATAAAAAAATATTATCTATTGCTATCGATGTAAGTCATAATATACAGTGCTTTCGTCTCATGAGGTAATAAGAACATGCTTAGTAGGTATTGCTAATAGTTTAATTAAATTTAAACAGATATGACAAAACGTTCATATTTAAATCTAAATGAGACAAGAACCCAGTTGACGCTTTGCTACTTTTGCAGCTTGCAGCGATAATAATTATTAGAGTGAGATAAAGTTAAGTAAAGTCAATTTTATGTATACAGCACAGAATTAAAATTTGTCGCTGAGGGCTTTATAATCTGTACAACACATGATACCCTGTATCCTTAGACCCTGGATTCAGATAAGAAGCAAACCTCCATTAAAACAGAGGAGGGATCCCTCCTCCAAGGTACGAGGAGTGAATTCTGAGTGTGACGAGTTTCAAGAATTACAGGGAGAAGGTGAATGTTGAAGAAGAATTTCTACACACACACTGGAGTGTGTGTGTGTGTGTGTGTGTGTGTGTGTGTGTGTGACAGCTGAATCAGACTGAGGATGCTCCGGGTTTGATTTCCTTCAGTAGCTCTCACTAAGAGTCGTGTGCATGTTGTCTCCATGTTATCGGCTGATCTGTTTCCTCCCATAGACCAAAGACAGTCAGCTCTCAGTGAACTGCAAATTCTGAGTTGCTCACACTGTGGGTGGCAATGTTTTTTTGTGTGTGTGTAGCAAAGTTTTGCATGCTGGAACACACTCTATCCTCACATGACCCTGAAGAGGGAAGATGATCAGTTGCTGGGATAGGATTTTCTTTTCTTTTTTTCTTTTTTTTATTCATTTCTTCAAATTTTATTTGAAATCAAATTATTTAAAAATACACAATAATTTTACTGCCACTGTTCTAACTGATTATTAGGATCATCCAATACCACCAAACTGCACTGGTTCCTTTTAGAATTTTTATTACCAGCAGCACATGTTGTTATTTGTAGGCACTGATACCTTTGTAGGAAAAAAAAAAAAAAAGGAAAACAATTCAGCTGAAAATGTCAAAATGGGACTTAACGCTTTTTTTTTTTAAAATCAATTTTACTTTAAACTGTTTCTGAAACAGATATCCTGAACAGTGTTTCAGCATCGTTCAGGCAGAGTTTTGTGTAATGAATCTAATTTGATGGAAATAAATGAACTGGAACTGGAATCTATTTATTCAAAAATTCACATCATCTAAACAGCACACACAACTTTTTTTTAAAGTAAGTTGTTTTTGTAACTTTATATGTAAACTTCATGCTGGACTACATTTCCATACCAGCCATTTGTAGAGGGAATCTGCGACACAGTTGGAATTTGCATACACTTGTATATTTATGTAAATTAAAATGCATGTTCCAGTGAATGCACTTGATAGAAATTTATATTATAATGAATAATAAACTGAATAATTAACTCATAATTTTGTAAATGTGACACATTTTTACATCCTTTGTCTTTTTATTTAGTTGCCATAGCCCTCAACTATTACTAATCAACTACTACTAATGATAATTTTCCAGTGTTATTTCTTTCCATGTCCACACATGCAAATATCACATTTCTTTTTCCCTTCTCTCTCTTTACCTCGTTTCTTCCTTCCTCTTTCCTCCTCTCCTGTCTCCTGCTACATCTCTCTTGCATCCTTTCTTCCCTCCCTCACTCAGACCTCATGTTCACTGGCTGTACCTGCTTCCAGGAAATGTTTCTTTATATTTATTTATTTTATTTTTCCACACCTACACTTCATGTTGCTGATTTAAATTCCGCCTTAAATTCTCCAACTGGTATGACTGGGAGGGCTCACTTTCCCAGTATGTCTTCCTTAGTGTCCCGGTCAGTAGATGGCGCTAGAGAGCTGCCTTTGGTAGGAAGGTCTCTGCATTACTGTACAACAAAAACACACACACACGTACACACATACGCAGTGTCATATTATGGACTCATGTATAGTTTAGAAGCATGTATACACAGCATGCGATGCTTAGGAGAGCATGAGGTTATGATGATAAAAAGTGTCACTGTTTATTTATGAGCTTTGTGTGTGTGTGTGTGTGTGTGTCTGTTTGAAGTGAGAAGACACTTCAACATGTGTCACTGACGGCAAGACACACAGAATGAGTTATGAGCTCGCACATAATGCTGCAGTGTAATCTGTTTTTTTAAAGCTGTCCAGTTTTCCAGCACATTCTTCAAACCCTTCAGCCTTTGAATCATTGTTCTCTGACACCCGAGCAGCTTCTCTGCTTTCTGCGTCCAACAGTCATCTCTCTATGTCTTTATCACACATAGCATTAACAATATAATAACACACATGATGAGTATGTGGTTGATTTTATTTTATTTCTCATGATTTTCATGATTCATTTTTTTTTTCCATGAAATGATTTCCTTGAAAGGCGAGTGACCTGAGCTGACTCCTCTCTCTCTCCACCTCTCTCCTTCCCCACAGCCTCCTCCATCTTTCAATCGGTCACCTCTGAAGAAGTGGAGGAGTGGAGCACAGCAAATGTAAGTCAATTTGTTTTTATTCCTTCCTTTTTCTTTTCCTTCCATCTCCTCTTTCTGTCCCTGCTTTGTTTCCTTCCTCTCCTTCACCTTTTCTTTACCCTTCCATTTTCTTCATTTGTTTTCTTCCTTCCTCTCTCTCTACCCTTTTTAACACTTTCCTTCATTCCTTCCTTCTTTCATCATTTCTTTATTCATTTTTCTTCTTCTATTCCACTTTTTCCACATTCCCTTCTTCTCTGAACCCCCTTTAATGAATTCCATGCTTTCTTGTTTTCCTCCTTCTGTCCTTCCCTCTTCCTCCATTCCTTTTGTCTTTCCTTTCTTCCTCCTTCTTTCTGTCTTTCCTTCCTTCCTTCTTTCTCCTCCTTGATTCCTTCCTCCTTCATGTCCTTCCTTCCTTCCCTCAATCACTCACACCTCCCTCTTTTTTTTTTTTTTTTTCTTGCATCATGCTGCTATCCCATAATCCAAAGCTCCACAGAGGGGTCCGGCTCCCTATCCGCCGTACCCGCCCTCCTATTGACACTATCAAGGAGTGTGTGTGCATGCGTGTGAAACACTGCGTGAGTGTGTGTGAGCCAGTGTGTGTGTATTCATGTCCGAGCTTCCAGCAGTGGATAGCAGTGTTGTTTTGTGAGAGACAATGTCATGACTACTACCCTCTGAGAGGTGTATGAGTGCAGGTGTGTGAGTCACCCACAGAGGGCTGAGAGTGTAGTTCATGTGAGTGTGTGTAAGGATAGGGTTTGTAATGTGATAGGGTTTGTAATGTAAACTGTAATGTGATTACACACAGTAATCACATTACAGTAACAGTAATCCATTACATTAAGTGTGAAGGACATCATGCATTTTGTTGTTTATGCTGCTTTGTGAAAGAGACTTGATACAATAACAGAGAGGGAGAGGGAACTTCATCCTTTAACTTTAAGCTTAGATTTGAGTTTAAGTTTAATAAAGTTCAAATTTGAGTTTGACATGAAGTTGAAGAAAATGTATTTTCTACTTTGGGTGCAGGTGCAGGGACAACACAAAACAAAACATATAAATGACAAATAGACAAGTCACTGAGACACATAATACAATGACTAAAGCACACAACAAACAAACAAACAGAAAAAATACCATATAATGTGGAACAATAAAAATAGGTCAAGGTAATTCAAAGTTTTTAGGGTTTTTTTTTGCTCATGAGTGAAACAGATCAGACGTAACATGAACGTGTTGCTGAAAAAGCAGGTGGATCCTTTTCACACCAGGTTTGATTTCCACTGCAGATGGAAATCTGACAGGGAGCAGAGTCTTAGCAGCGTCACTTACATCTAAGCAGGCATATCTGAATTTGAATATCATCCCAGTTCTCTGAGGCTGCGTCAGAAACCACTCCCAGTTTACCACACACGCCACTGTGAGGAATGTGTGCGTATATGGACTACAGAGTGCCCTGAAAAAAAAGAAAAAAGAAACTTAAAAATCCTCGCAGTGCAACAAAAACGAAGCGGTGAACATGTCATGATGATTCATAAGCATCTGAAATCTCAATTTACTGCTCACTGTAGAGTAAACGACACAGTGTTTGTTGGGAAACTGTGAATGAAGAAGTGATTTTGGTCACACTGTGGGTGCAGAGAGAGGTAGAGCCCCAGAGCTCACCTCTCACCGCTTATCAGCTGATCTTCCTGGACTGACTCTCAATGGGTGTGCAATTAATGTGCTTAGCTGTTGGGATATTCACATCAAATTAGATGAAAAGAAAACAAATGCAATCTACAGCAAATATAAACATGAATTTGGTTCACCTTATTGATATCTAATGGGAGATTGGATAAGTGATGTACTTTATTTTGAAAGTGCTCTTCAAAACATGCCCACTGGTGCTGGATGAGTCTCCAGAATGCGGCAGTTGGTGAGGGTGTGTTCATGTGTGCGTTGCTGTGCTTTGTTATTCTCTGAGTGTGTGTGAGGAACAGTGGGGAGATGCATGTAGAGGGAGGGAATAGAGAAGCTGTGTGTGTGTGTGTGTGTGTGTGTGTGCCAGTCACCCCAGGGTGAGGGGATTAAGTGTGAGCCAATGCAGTAAAGGTTAGCGCTTGGTCTCTCACTGAGGCCTCTATCACACACACAAATCTCTGAAAAGACGGAGGAGGAGAGAGGGAGAGTGGAGATGACATTATTATGGGCCCACCGCCCAGCTACCCGAGGGATGAGTTTTCACAAAGCTCATCAAGTCGCCAAGGAAAACTGATAAAATCACCACACAAATTCTCTAGACAGAAAGTAGCTGAACTAAACTGAAGATGAAAAAAAAGACAAAAAAATTGGAGGAAACTTTCTTAAATATAAGCCAGGGATTGGAGTTCAATATTTTTTTTTTATTTCATCTTGGAGTATGTTTTGGGTTTTGTTGAGTTCATTCTCCGTGGCAGACATTTTAGGGATATTTTTGCTCCAGTTCTCTCAAAATGGCGGATTGGAGGACTGCAACGAGATGAACCATTAAGGAGGTATGAGCATGTTGCTACAGTAAGTACAATGTGTGTGTGTGTGTGTGTGTGTGTGTGTGTGTGTGTGTGTGTGTGTGTGTGTGTGTGTGTGTGTGTGTGTGTGGTTGTGTCAGATGTTGGAAACAGGGTGGAGCAGCTGGTTGCAGCATCTTGAGGTTTTGCTGTGGACATGGACATAAAATCAAAGTCATTTTATGTACAGGCTGCCAGACTCGTCATGTTTCTTTTAACTATTTTGTTGTGCTGTGCATTTTTTTTCCTCTTATTTTATAAAATCACGCCACACCGCTGAAAACATTCTTGAAATGCTGCCGCTTCAGGCTACGCTTTCGAAAATGTCTTTTTTCCACGTTATAATATATTTTGCTGTTGTCTGTATCTGTCAGAAAATCCCCTTCCATACTCCTATTCAGAATTTATCCACTTTTTTTTAATCATGTTCAATAAATCTGTGTAAAATACCAAAATACCTGGAATATGAAAAAAAAAACAGCACAAACAATAAACACTACCTCAATGACACAGAAGTTAAAAAAAAAAATCAATTCAACCCACAAGTGCTGAAGGGCAGAACACAGTAGAACTCGTCTAAGCTGTAATAGTTGAGCTCTGTAACCACTTCTTGTTCAGTGGACGTTGAGCACTCTCACACCTCAAGTGTTCCTGATGTCTTTATCTGCTCCATAACACTTCACATCCACTGATAGAGACATCATGCACAAAGCAGGCCTCTGATACCTGATTTCTGTTTACACAGCTGTCTAATCTCTTCTCTTTCGTCGTGTGCTATTTTGTGTCATTCTAACTTTTCTTTTCAGCATTTTCACACCTTACTTAAATCTGTGTTTCATTGTGAATTTGCACAATTAGGAGGTATCTGTATTACTCAAAGTGCTCTGGAGTTTAGAGCAGAGCACCAGTTTACCACTTCTTTAGTTACAGTTACATACACTGTTAGAACAAACCGAAAAACAAAGCTGAAGGACCCACACGTTCAAACATTTGCCACTGATATGCATGATACACCACAGTCATAATGCAAACTGTCACTGACTCTCATCTGAAATTAAAAATTTCAGCATCCAGCTTTGTCTTGCAAAGCTCAAACACTTTTATCATACTTCCTGTTTGGGACTGGAAAGTAGAACCATGACCTATTTATTCTGGCAGTGTTGCATTGCAGCGATGTGGCCAGCCAATCACAGTCCACCCCTTGACAAAATGCTGTTTTAGATC
>JBBMJY010000020.1:25431420-25465266 GCA_037833715.1 Toxotes lorentzi
CACACACACACACACACACACACACACACACACACACACACACACACACACACACACACACACACACACACAGCTACTGACTGTGCAGCCTGCTCTGTGTAGATAAGCGATGTAGTTGTGTAGTCAGTGGAGTATACCTACAACCAAAGAGAGAGGGAGAGAGAGATTGGTATATACATACATATTCACCCTGAGAGAAGAAAGACAGGGACGAGCAAGAGAGAAACAGGCAGAAAGAGAGAGAGAGCGCGAGAGAGAGAGAAAGAGAGAGAAAGGTGCTTAAGATGTTATCTCTAAGTGAATATTTACTTCTGAGTGAAAAATATTCGCCTGCTGCTTCTCAGTGTGACAGCACATACACACACGGCTCACTTACTGCCAGTAGCTGCTTGTGTGTGTGTGTGTGTGTGTGTGTGCGTGCGTGTGCGTGTGTTTACAGTTGATTTTCACCTGATTTCACATCCTTTTTCATTAATCAAAGTCATGTTTGATCACGACGGAAGTCCTAATCTAATGTACAGGCCCTGGTGTGATTTCATGAATGCAGTGAGAAAACATTAGTAAAAGAAAAAAAAATCATCAGGAACTGATCAAACACAGAGTGAGGCCTTTGTAGATGAAGCAGGTGAAGCCACAGGTATATAAAAAAAAAATAAATCAGCTTTAGGCAGGAGCAGTTTAAGCAGTGATCACTATTTCACGTTAAGGGAGATACCTGGAGAAAGAGGCTGCTGACTGAGGCGCCTGTATATCTGCCTTCAAAGAAAAACATGTGATTCACTTCCTGGAGATTACCTACACGTTGGCCTGACATTCACTCATACCCCCCCCACCCCCACCCCCTCCGTCACACCGAGCATTTTCAGAAATACTTTCCATCAATCTAAGATTTCCTCCAAATTTTTCCCCTCACTCCCATGAAAGACCAACAATGAACATGTCCTGCTAACGAGTACTGTTTGTGGGACCACTATCAATATGTTATTTAATATCAAAATATTAGCACAGCTTTAAAATGAAGAGGACCGGAAGAAAACATTAGATTTATATCTGCCACCACCATCCTCTTGCCCTTGGTCATGTAGATTTTATCAGCCAGACACATAAGAGCCAAGAAAAGAAAAGGCAGCCGTGGCCTAAAGGTTGGACAGGGTTCCCTGGACCAGCAGGAGAAAAATAAAAAAAAAAAATTAGGGGGTAGTGAATGAACATCCAAGTGCCCTCGAGCAAGGCAGACGTAACTGCTCACTGCTCGTAGTGTGCGCGTGTGTGTATGTGTGTGTGAATTCACTGCTCATGGAGGGGTTAAATGCAGAGGTCAAATTCTTGTGAGTGTAAAACATACTCAGATCCTTCAAAAGAAAAAAAGATAAAAATAATAATTGACGTGTGTTACTCTGTTCTTGGTCTCAGTAAAGCAGATGCACTTCTTTACCTTTGATTCCTCCAGCACCATACAATTCTCATGTGGACACAATGACACCTTTTCTAATTTCCTTGACTTCTATTTCTTGTATCCTACTGTGTGTGTACCTGTGTGTTTGTACAGTTGCTAGTTTTCATTTAACTCGTTGAAACCACCCTTTATGCTTTTATTTTCACCTCATACTATTTGGCATCATTAAAATGCAAGAGACTAAAAGTGCTGAAGGGCGATACAGTGGGCTGTGGCTATGATGTATTACTCAGTGACATCAAGCATATAAAACACTGTTTTTTTTTATTCATGTATCTCTGCTTTGAGACAAACAGATGTGTCTACAAACCTAAATGCATTCAGACAATTATGCTGCAATAACACAGTTCTGTCTCTAAGATTGATTAGAGGAAAATAACAATCACTGGGGGAAAAAAGAGGCACAATTACAAATGTTTACTTAGTCAATCTTTACTTTCCACTGTAAAACATCAAACTTGTATTTCTTAACTTTTGTGTTTGCGAAGGTCACAAAGAAAACAGCTTCTGTAGTTGGTCTGACATTGAGGAGCAAACACACAGATTGTTTTGAGCTAGATAATAGTTGGAAAGCTGCTAACACAACTTTGAGACTGTCTCTCACAAAGGCAGCTATTTCCAATTTATGTTCCATTTCTTAAAGCAGCACATCTTAAAAGAACGTGAAGGGAAAGTGCAGATTCTTCATTTCTTTTTCTTTATTGTGGTACACTGAGACAATTAAAAAAAAAATAGTAATAATAATAATAATATTTCGATTCTTTCACTTCTTCCAGAAGCTGGGTTTGAATGATAAATGAAGACATCAGAACAAAAATGTTTCAACAGACGTTTTCTTTTGTCCTGCATTAATAGTCAAATTACTCAAAAAAAGACATTTTTAGTTGACAGTTAATCTCTGTTGGTTTTTGTGGAGATGACATGTCTGACTGCTGTGTGTCTGCTGGTGGTAATGTCAGACACTCCTGAAGGCTGGATGTAGGAAGGAGCTGGAGGGCCTGTCTTGAGGAGAACGTCATGAGATGAAGAATGAATTTCACCTGACAGTTATGGAAATCAGCTTTAATATTCTTGCGGCTCGCGGCTCTTTAAAAGCTCTTGGAAGCATCTAAGTTTGGTGGTTTTGGCAGTTTTCCATTGACAGCACACGCTGGTGAGGTGGGCAAATCACAGAGCGCTCTCCACTGGAGGGAGATAAGGTGAATACAGCAAAGTAGTCAATGAAGCTGGGCTCAGCTTTGAGAGTGTGACATCTCTTAGGAAACTATCGTTTCTGCCTATTGCACAGAAAGTAAAGTAGTTTGATTATATATTTAAGAAAACTGGTCTTGACGTGTTCAATGAGTGTGGACAGGTTTTGATGGAACACACGGCAGACGGATCCCAGGTGCTCCAGAGGAGGTGCGAACAAACATCTTTTCAACAAGAGCAGGAAAACATGATTTTAATTTGTTTGCACTTTATTTGTATTTATCATTCAGTGATTCTGATTTGAAAAGACAGAATGTGTCGCCGTGGTCACTGTGTGTAACAGTTTCGACTGGAATGTGGAAAAAGGTGGAAAAGCAGATGCTGGAGCATGACAGAATGTGAGCGATGGTCAGGATGAGGCTGAGCCACAAATCAGCGTGCTGAATTTGAAGGCTGATCGCTTTGATTTTCCTTGACTTCACTTTGATTAAAGATCCTGCCATGATTTTCGCTTCCCGCCAAAGCAGAATGCTTTGATTTAATTCTAATCATGACCACAATATTTTTTTCTAACCTCAAACACGTTTTACTTGCCTGAACTTAACCACAGTTTAATCTGAAAGTTAACATATCAGAAAAAAAGAAAAGAAAAAAAAATCTTGAATCATGTCTGGATGAACATGGGCACTGATAAAAACTGTTGTCCTGCTGATGTGGAAGTCAGATCAGAAACCATTCCTGTGTGCTGTTTTAGAAGGCAATGACAACTTATTTAAGATAGGATCATTTTAATTGATCCCACAGGAAATTTAAGTGTCACAGCAACAAAAGGAAGCAGACGAACAGATGCGTAGTATTAATAAACTAGAACTACTTCAAATACACCATATATGCATAAATATTAACTATGTTTTTGTGTTTTGAAACATGTAATTATAAATATGTGTAAGAGGGTACTGAAGCGGTGCAAAGACTACACTTAAACAACAACATTTAAGTACAAGGACTGAATTTTAATTAAAGGGTTGGAAGATTCAATGAGTCATAAAATATTTTTCAGGCATTGTGCTTTTCAATAGTAAGAGAGAAATGCAATTCCACCTCAAGTGTGTTTTTATCAAGTTCACACTTGCCAAGTTCATTATGAATGATGATGGTACAGGGTCCTTAAAGCTGTTATTACTAAGATTTCAGTCCTGGTCGATTTAATTACATCTGTGGTTACCGTGGTGATAGCAAGTGCAGTTTAATTCAACGGCAAACACTCTTTGAACAGTTACTTTGGCAAATACAACAGAGGAGCAACTAGTTTGTCTGTTTACATCACAGTCAAATGTCAGTAAGAAGTCATTAGCAGAAGCTTAATACAGCTCTGACATGGCCGTAGTAGAGTGAACAGTGACTAGTGAGGCTGATATATGTGAGCACACTAAGTACACTGGATTACATGCTGCACCATATTCCTGTGAAAACAGTGTAGCATGTAATCCAGTTCTTGTTTTCATGCAGGCAGTCTGAATCCACTGGTAGCGGACTCTGTCACTACCAGTGGATACTGGAAACTACTATACAGAGAGAGAATGCTGTGGCGTACAAGAACCAACACTTCCAGGAAAGGAAAAAAAAAACTTGATGATAGTGCCGGTGATAGTAATTGGAATTACTGTGTGCCTCTAAATACATTTGGCAAAGCCATTAAATATTATTAGAAGAAAAAGCTGGCATTTGTAGAATCATCCAAAGGGTTTTAAAGGTATTTATAAGGTATTAGTTATTATTTCAGAGGACTAAGCAATCATCTCCGACAGTGTACCTCCCATCATCATCATCATCATCATCATCATCATCACTGTGATCCCCCTATAAGGTGTCGGATGACACACTGATACCTAACAGTAATACTGTGCGAGGGAATGTTCTTTCTCAAGGTCAGTCACGTTAAACAGGAAGACTAGAGAAAGTGCCAATGCAGGAGTCTGAAACACCGGGAACAGGCCAACCCTAATGCAGGCCGTCGGCTCTTTGTTTACAGATGTTTTGATTAAAATTCATGAAAACAAACAAAGCAACAAAGAGTGGGCTTGGAACGGCGGACGCAGCAAAGCCCATTCTCCCACAACTCCAATATTCAAAGCTCCAAAGATAATAGACCTGATTCTAGATGCATTTTATGATGTCTTTGTGTGTGTATATGTGTGTGTGTGTGTGTGTGTGTGTGTGTGTGTGTGTGTGTGTGTGTGTGTGAACAACCTTACTCATAGCAGCACTATTATGTATTTATGTGTGTGTGTCTGATAAAATTGAGATCCCGAGTGTCTACATCTATAATACTGGGTGTTCGCTAAGTGGAAATGAATAATGCCTCCACTTTGAGGCTGATGTTGTATCACACATTTTTTGTGTCTAATCTAATATCCCTGTCTGTCTAAACAGGTCTGGACTTAGTAAGCAGACTTAGTACACACCATGTACTCAGAGGTTTACAGAGCTAAACAGTTAAGATTTGAATCCTCACATCACACAAAAAGAAAACAAAAAAAAAAATGTGTGTGCATAATGAATCCAGGCAAAAACCTAATTTTCTTGTTTGACAACCATGCACTGCTGAAATGATCATGAGCTTTATAAAAGGAACAGGATATTTTCTATTCATATTTATGATGCACATGTTGGTAATTCTGATGTGTGTGTTTCTGATGTGTGACTAAAGACGAGAGTATTTTGAGTCAGCGAGCTAAAATATCTCCTCTGGCTGCTCATTGAAGAGCTATGGAGCCTTACATGTAGTAAAGATGCTCTTTAATGAATGTCTGAGAGAAAAGATTAATTATCATGATGCTGTTCATTGACAACTGATTCATCTGAGCATGATTCCTGAATGAACAGCATATTGACAGAGTTGTTCTTCTTTGAGTGGGCACTAAGGTCATGGGGTCATCATAACATAATCCTCCGGGGAGCATGAATGGACTCGGCCAATAGACTCTGACATTGTCATATTCCTTGTGTTCATGTGTGCTGATGGTGAAACTAGACGGAAGGCAAGGAGGCCCCTGAAAAAACTTGAGCATGTAACCCCAGGGGACCATGAACATCAAGAGCAAATTGCAGGGAAACCTGGCAATTTGTTTTAGACATTATCTCGCTTTGGACCAACATGTTGGACTGGCGGGCCAACCAGCCATCCTTAGGTCCTTGGTTGAAATGATCAGCATTCAGATGTTTGATAATAACGTGTTAGCTACGTTAACTTTACAACTCAGAGATCTAGTGCATGGCTCTGAGTCTTGGCTTGTTTTAATGGGGGTTTCTGCCCATTGTGGCCAAAACTGTTGGTGATTCATGCGACTTTAAGTGAAATTTCAATCCACCTTTAACAGTAGGCACACCAGCTTCCTTGAAAGAAGGATTCCAATGTAAAACTAACAAACATAACAATAACCAGCAAAACGACTAGAGAAATATGGTTTGAATATGGTATTTAAAACACATAAAATCCACAGAAGCTTATATAAAGTAGTATATACCTACATGTACAGTATATTCACGCCTTACATGTTTAAAATCGTTATTCAGAGGGTCATGAATCAAAAATAACTCATCTCTTATCTGTCATTCCCACGTGGCTTTGTGATGAGATATGTTTTCCCATGAATCCCAGGTATTTCTCTTTTATTTTCCTCACAAATGTAAAAGCACCGCTATTCTCTTGTCTTTATTTCTCCCACATTACACTCATCAGAAGTCTGATTGTTCAGTATCTCTTTTTCTCCTTCTTCCCCTGAGGTTTATTAAATTCCTTCCAATACTGTATGTGAATAAAAACCATCTGGATCAAACAATGAATGCAAAAGAAGTGCTGCTTATTTTAGGGCTCATCTGTAACATTAAAGGAAGTGGTATATATATGTATATACACACACATATATAAAAACAGAGTTGGCTTCTGCGGGTGGGATCTTAGTACCAGAGGAAGCTGTATCAGATCAGTATTTAACGACGACGACTTTCCTTTGTAACATATTCATTTTGTTGAATAATACATTAGTCTCTGTTCCCTGAGCCTGATTTCCTTATCAGGTCCTTTCCTTGAGTTCTACAGGCAGTGTGACCCCAAAAGGTCACAAAGTAGTCTCCAGTTTTGCTGTTAATTTTATTATCATGACAAGACATCTGCCTCTTGTGGCCCCTTTGGCTTGAAGAAAGGTGGCTCCATATCTGGCTAAAGTTGATTCTGACACTTTTGGGGTGAGAAGGGCATTTGGAATGTCCCGAGCATGTCTGTAAAGTTTACTGTGGAAGGTGAGAAGGCCATTTCGTGGGTCCAGGGCGTCTGCAAACTTTATTCACCCACTCCATCTCTCAGTGGAATGGAAGGATAGGGAATGTGTCACTAAAGAGGCTGCAGTGGACACAGACTCACCAACACTGGACAGATGAAGACTGGAAAAACATAGCCTGGTCTGATGGATCTGGATTTCTGCTGAGGCTGCAGATGGTAGGGTCAGAATTTGCCCATAGTCAGGCCCATCTTCTTATGGCTACTTCCAGCAGGATGATGCTCCATGTCACAAAGATAAAGTCACAAACTGGTTTCATCAACATGACAGTGAGTTCAGTGAACTTCAGTGACCTCCCCAGTCTCCAGACCTGAATCCAGTAGACCACCTTTGGGATGTGGTAGAACAGGAGACTGGTAGCTTGATAACATGGAGCAGAACCTCAGAGGAAGGTTTCCAACATCTTGTTGGATCCATGAAGAATTGAGAACAAAGGAGGCCCTACACATTATTAGTATGGTGGTTCTAATATGTATACATGTGGACATGCATATAATCTCAGGCACAGCTATTTAGCTGTTTGACCTAATACATATTATGGTTAAGACAGTTGTAACCCAAGGTGCTGCAGCTGGGGGTGTGTATACATAAACCTCCATACTTCACCCTGTTAAATCATGTTCATCATGGTGGATTTGTATGTTCAGAGTGTAATCAATACCTCATCACTGCCTCAAATGAAGTACAAACTGGATGAGTCCAATCCCCTACCTCTTTTACAGTCCCTCTCTCTTTTATCTTCCTGCCTCCTACACATTACTCGCTCTCTATATCGGTTTAGTCCCCCTCCCCAACACTCGTGTGTCTCTACATGCTCCCTTTTATTGCTGACCATTTTTCTTTCTCCAATCCTTCAATCTGTCCCTATTCACTGCTCTTTTATCCCCTTCTTCAAGTAAATGTCTGATTCCAGTCTGTCGGGGCTGAGTGACTGATTACAGAAGAGGACAGAGGTGGCTGTTCATCATATCAATATCACTTCCATTCAGTCAACTCAGCAGCACCCCAGTTTGCTTCCTTCCTTTCCTCCTTTCTTTTGTTTCTTCATTCTTGTGCTTTTTTTTTTTACTACTTTTTGAAACTGCAGACTTATCCTTTATAACTTATATTGTCTTTGTACTTTGAAATACTCTCATTCTTTAGATATCTAAGATTTAACTGTCCGCGTTTTTAAAAGCTCTGGTGAGAATATGGGTGGTTCATTTAAAAACTATCACACCTGGCGGTCGGAACAGAGGCAGGGATGAACCATGTGCAGACACACAGGCAGAATAAATGGTGAGGACCAGGCTTAGAGGCATGAGAGTCCACAGCATGAACAACATAAACAGAAACACACTGTGACATGAGCAACAATTTGGCAACTTTCTTCTTGGGAAGAAGGTCTGGAAATGAAGAGCAGGTGTGTAGGTTGGAGCAGGAGGAAAGTGCGAGGACATCTGGTGGGCAGGTGGAGTACGACAGCAATCATGACAAAAACAAAACATTTCCAGCAGAACAATGTAATATCTATCATTTGTATCAGCATTAAATGTCTCTCCATCTCATCCAGCATTTCTATTCAGCACCTGAATAGTTGAAGCATCAGATGAGATCAACCAAAACTCAATCAAAACTAATTTCACTCATGATTACCCACATACCTTTAGAGAATCAGCGTGAGGAGGTGCACAGAGGTCTGTTGGATACGTCTCTACAGGAACTGTTTGCTATTTAGTGTAAACTAAATTGTTTTAATTTGGACTCTTGGGCTCACCATACCTTCAGAGATCATGTCCAGTCAGGATGGTTTGGAGTTGGTCAAGTTCACTAAAGCTGAATTCTAAGAACTCCACAGCAGGCATTGTCTTTGCTTCATGAGTAAATCCATTGATCACAGTCATTCCAAACACTTGCTATCATAAAAGCTTGTCTCACTGGGCCCTAAACGTTTCTGGTTTATAAGATTAAAGACTATAGCCAAAGGAAACCAACTTTGATTGCTGGTAGGAGATGTGAGCCTTATAGTCCCTGGTGTCAAAGCTTGTCACCAGGGACAGAACAACCCATCCTCACACTACTTTCTGCTTTTTCAAGCTGTTTGAACAGTTACAGTATTGTTGTTTCCCAGAAGAAGAGGACAGTCTCAGATCCTGGTACCACTCCTTTTGCCGCTGTAGTTCTTACTGTTTGCTCTGCAGCATCTTGCTGCATCTGGCAACCTTGGACATGTAAAGTGAAACAAAAAAAAGAATGTAAGACATTCAACATCTCACACAGAACAGAAAGATTGAAATGACACAAATGTTTTTAAGCACTTTGTGAGGTTTAGAAAAGTCCTGAATCCTCCACTTTTCCACTACAAAACCTCTTTACTTTTATTGCTTTTACAGACATAATTGAGATTTGAAGAAAACGTGAGAAATTCAGTTGTGATCATAAAAAGTTCGATACCCACAGTCCTTTCCTCTTTTTATGTATTTTATGTACTAAGCAAAGCAACAACCTTTTCTTGTAATACTCCTGCTGACTCATTGGAAATAATGGCAGTGACAAGTAGAAATAAATGGGCGCTGAATGTTAACTAAATATATACTGCTGCATTGATTGATTGTGAAGAAAACAAAGTTACCTGAAGCTTGGTTTCTATGTGTCTCCCTGAGGTCTATGACATCAAATGATTTCTGACATTAGCAGATGTTGTAGATCTCTGTGATGTCTGTCTACAGGCAGCAGTAGCCACTGATTTTGTCCTATTCTGTCCTAATGTAAAGGCCTTTCACAACAAACTTATTCGCATGCATGCAGATGTGCTCAGTGACCTACGTCTGTGATAGAGGCTGCCTCTCCTGATGAGCTGGAATTGACATCAGGTGTGATGGTTGATGACCTCCAGCTGCAGGCAATTTGTCTCCCTGATGTCTTCTTTGGGATGTTGTGGGGTGGGACTGAGTGTGTGGTCTGATGGCACGGCCTGTCTACCCTGCTCTTTTTTCAAAATATGTGGCACGCTATGACATTTTAATGTATACTTCAAGAAAAGAAACAATGTTGTTTACTTGTAGCAATCCAAATAATTAATCTGACTGCATTTGAAGACATTCTTCTGTGGTTCATGGTTCAAGTTTGGGATTTGTTTAAAAGATAAGAAATTTGAGAAATAGTCAAAGCATTCAAATTATTCCGATGTTAAGAATCGGACCAGAAGGTGCTTGAAGAGGCTAGTATTGTGATATAATGTTGAAATGAGCCTGTGTAACATTTGGTATCAGCAGCACATTAATTAATCTATATGAAGTTTTCTTAAATCTAACCAAATAGTTCATGTGCATAAACCTAACCAAGCCCTGACCATTTCATAACCTCAACCACTTGTTCATTACTGTTACCATGACGATGAAGGTCCGGTACCCTTGGTCTAACACCATAGTCGTTTAAGTTGGAGAACTTGTTGGTTTATGTAAATATGCAGCTTACCAGATCACTTTATTTAACATTCATGTAAGTAGTTCTTCAGTCTCTGAGTAATTCATTGAGACAGATGAAATATGTCTGTATGTCAGTGCAAAGATGATATGATGAAGTCAGCAGCACCTCTGCTTCATCATCATCACAACATGTTCAAAGCTGTTGAGATAACATGGCAGGAACAGGGCTGAGCGCTGAAACTATAAAGCCTTTGAGCTGAAAGGGAGGTCAGAGATCTACATGTTTCACTGAGTCAGACATTTACTGCTTCTTAGCTCTGTCATCTTACCAAAATTAATGTCATTCTACTAACTAACTGCTGATCTCCTGGGATTTTCACACACAACAGTCCCTAGAGTTTAACTCAGAATGAAGCCAAAAACAAAAGCATCCAGTGAAGCAGCAGCTCTGAGGACAGAAACACCTTGTTGATGAGAGAGGTCAGAGGTCAGACTGGTTGGAGCTGACAGAAAGGCTACACTAACTCAGATAACACCTCTTTATTACTGTGGTAAAAGGAGAAGCTTCTCAGAATGAACAACATGTCCAACCTTGAGGAGGATGGACTACAACAGCAGAGACCACATCAGGTCCCAGTCCTGTCAGCCAGGAACAGAGATCTGAGGCTGCAGTGGACACAGACTCACCAAAACTGGACAGATGAAGACTGGAAAATGTTCTTCCCTTTATGGGCACAGATCACCATCTTCTAATGGCTACTTCCAGCAGGATAATGCTCCATGTCACCAGCAACAGTCTCCAGACCTGAATCCAGTAGAACAGCTTTGGGATATGGTAGAACAGGAGATTGGCAGCGTGGAATGTGCAGCTGACAAATCTGCAGAAATGATGTGATGCAATTATGTCAACATGGAGCAGAATCTGAAAGGGATGTGGAATCCATGCCACAAAGAATTCAGGCTGTTTTGAGAGCAAAGGGAGCCCTACCCCAGGATTAGCATGGTGTTCCTAATGATGTAGCAGTGAGTGCAGAACATAAATGATACACCTCCCAAAAGTTCTAACTTTTCATAGACTAATACAGACATCATCCCCTTTGAACTGTCAAGTTTCAGCATCGGCCTCCCAGACTATTATGTTAAAACTACAGTATGTTAGTAGTTAAAGGCAACACGTTAATACATTAAAGACAAGAGTTACTGAGACTGAGGCATAACATTTCTTTCTCCCAGAATGACTGGAGGTTGGATGTAAGCTGGAAACAAAGCTTCCCCATTTCAAGCTTGTTTTTAGCCTCTTAGACCTGAGTTATCTTTGGCATCTTCTTCCTCTTTTGCCTTTTCTCCAACTCTTATCAATCTGTTCCTCCTGTCCTTTCCTTCCTTTCTTACCAGATTCTGTACAAGTGTCAGTGTCAGCTAAAGTTTTCATTCTCCTGATTCAGCCCTGATGCTACACTCACAAACTTGGGACACATATAATTGCATACGCAGGCCTCCCATGTGTCTGTATGCTGCGCCCGTGTTTTTGGCACACTCCTGTCAAACGTTCCACTATGTGTTTTTTAGAGCAGCAGTCTTACTGTATCAATATTGGTTCTAGATGATGGCAGGACAGCTGCAGATTCAATGTGTTGACTTTTTTTTGCAACACTAATCGAATGCAAATGTAATGCTAATGTGGCAGCAGTAGTGAGCCTGGAGGGAGTCAGGAGATTTGATGCTGTCATAGTTAAAAAAAGAAAAAGAAAGTAGTGCCAGTCTGGGTGATGTTGCTCTTGCCTTTACTTGAATTGAATTAAAGTACCGTGCATGATCCATTAGAGTTTGTGCTGAATATTTCATGTCAAGATAAAAATGTATTTTATAACACCTTCAGAAACCAGCCTGTACTTGATGACATATGCAGATCCCAGCTTTCTTAATAAGCTCCGTGTACCATATAAGCCTCTGTTATTTCTCTGTGTTTTTAGTTATGATAAAAAAAAAATTAAAAAAAAAAAAACTCTTCAAACTTCAGGCCACAAACTAAAATAATTTAGGCCAAAAGCAAAATTGTGTCTGTGTCATGTTTCTAAAAAGTAGAGCACGCGGAGGATTCGTCTGTGTGGGTTAAAAACATACCTGTTTTTTTTGCATTGTCTTAGACAGCACCAGCCAGTTCGCACAACGATGCACCTTCTTTTAAGGGGGAGGGGAATTTGGCACACACATTTGCTAATTATTCACAGACAGATATTTTGGCATACACATGTGCTAATTATAAGTGCTTTTAGCAATAGTACTATCAGAGAATTAGCATAAAGTCTCCCTGGTGGCCATTTTTAAAATGGCTGCCAAAACTACTGCAGGGTTGGACCGCTCCAGTTTAAAATGACCATAATTAAACTTCAGAGGAAGTAATCACAGTGATGGATTTGCATATGTAGATGTATAGAGAATGAAAATATTTATATATTGTCAAAATATATGATATTTTTCAGTAAACATCTGCAATACAGAAATATTCAGAGCTCTGCTCGTGTTACACAGAGAGCATGATTCATATCACTTGACATCCACCCTAAAGGTTGAGAAAAGCAGTTCCAGAAAGAGGGCTGAATTTATTTTCTTAAAATGGAAAAGCCAATTAAATGAGACTTTATCACAGTAGGCAATCAGATTCTTGACCATTTTCAATTAAGTACTACAAGATAGGTTTTAAGTTTTTGGGTAATTTAAATATTTATTTCAACCAGAAAAAGGAGAAGGTAATTATGAGATTGTAGACAAATGTGCATTTGATTTAAATAGTACCCATTTCCCTCTTTTATCCAGCTTTGAAACCAGACAGTTCCATTTATTAAATGGAATTCATTATGTCATTAAAGCCAATGACAAAAAAAAATTAAATAAAAATAAAAGTCTAAAGATCAGAGAAAACAGGACGTAAGAAGCAAAATATAATCCCACTTTAAGGTCATTGCTTTAAAGTACTGAGTGTCACTGCTGTTGGACAAGCAATCAGAGCCTGTTTGATCACTTCAACTGAATGTTCAACTGATATTCAGGTCATAAAAACTCAATGAGCATACAGCGATGGCACTGTGGCATCATTAAAATGAAGCTGAAATGTTCTGCTGTGAATATCAGTCACCTGCACTGCCACGGTCTCTTCTACTTATGGATATTTGATATTAGTAGTTGGCCATAAATCTAAACTCTTAGTTAGTGGTATATCACTCAATCAATCAATCAATCAATCAATCAATCATTCAAACTTTCTTCCATAGCACTTTTCACACAACCAGTGTTTTAGTGCTTTACACAATAAGAACAAATGACAAGACAAGTGTCTGTCACTTGTCAGAACAGATTTGCTTCCATTTTAACAAATGTGACAATCCACACCAGCTCTGACAGACAAGGTGCATCCTCCTGTTGTTTTTAATGCTGTTGTTTTTTTTTTTGTTTTTTTTTTTTTAATTCAGAACCACAGGCAGGAAATCACACAGATATTCACTAGTCTGTGAGTTGTAAAGTCATTAACTATATCTATAATGACCGATTAATATCGCCAGTTTCATTATAGACAGAAAATATTTTAAATGATATTATTATAATATTCTAATTTTATTATAAGAAATCAATCAATAAAATTCTGATGAAGCCTACTTGTCCAGTAAATGTCTGAAATTAGCCTGGTTTCCATCATGCTGTTCACAGGACTGGTTCTGTAGACGCTGTGTCGCTGTAATTGAAGTTGGAGTTGGTGTTGATGGAGTGGATGGATGCTTCAGCAGCATTTACACACCACAACTTCCAAAAAGTCCAAATAATCTGTATGTATGTCTCACTATATAAGTGCATCTGTTCAGAGTTGGACATTATTCTTTACGGATTTGATTAACCATAAAGCAGCAAAGCCCTTCCCATTTCTAAAATCAACATCCAACATAGAGTCATGCAGAATTAAACTGAGGGAATTATTATGTGAAAGTACATTTGAGGATGTTTCCTGGTTAAGAGACATGGGATGCCAGCTGCTGTGCTCTGACAGCTGCCTCTGGCTCACAGAGGTTGTGCAGAAACCATGTTGCTTGAACCCAGACCCTGGATCTCTTTATCCTTTTTATTTTATTTTTATTTTTTGAAAGATTACAACATCAACTATATCCTCAAAATGTCAGCATAAGCTCAGTAGAATTTAGCGGACAATTATTAAATAGTTAAAGTTAAATTAATAACCTAGCATCTACTACAGTGCATATTTCCACTGAACCTTACAGCCAACCAGATAATGATATGATTCTATACAAAATCCATGTGCTCGAGAATTTTCATACGAATACTGAAAAATCAGATGATGCACAATCCAATAAAAGTAACATATGTTTGTTAAAAACAAGCAAACAAAACCAAACAAACAAAAACAAAAACAAACAAACAAAAAAAAATCTCTTAAAAATTGCCAAGAAACTGTGAAGGAGATTATTAGCCCAATATTGCAAGTAGATAATGATGGTGTGAAATCAAAGAGCTGGTTAATGGAAAGAAGGTGCAGGAGATGTGTATCATCATACCTGAGAAAACATCAGCACTCCGCCAAGAATTTAGGGCCAAAATAATTACCCCCAAACACCAAAGTAGAAAGTTTAACTTCCTCCCTTCAGGAGCTGCTATAATGACTACATGATATGGTAATTAAAAGATGATTAAAGATTAGGAGTTTCGGTAATTACACCTTTAACTGAGCTAATGGAGCAATCAGAGAAAATTTGCGGGTTTTTGTTTTTATTTTATTTTTTTTTTTCCTTCTACACTATTTTAGCTCTGAGGCAGTAATTTCATATCAGTTTAGTGTTTTTGTTTTAGTTTTCTATTATTTCTACAGGTTCTAAGGAAAAAGAAAAAAACAGAAAGAAAAGGAGAGAGAAAGAAAGAATAATTAGAGATGAAATTCAACCAGGTCCTTCAAACTGCACTTTCACTGCTTTGGTGAATGCTGAAAATCTGGATAATCTTCAAGCAATTATTTTAATTTTATATATATATATACAAACACACACATATATGCGCGCACAAAAGACCTACCGCTAGAATGCCAAAATGAACAAAGATGTCAGCTAATCACAGTCTACGTCAGGCTCACCCGCTCTCGCTCTCTCTCTCTCTCTCTCTCTCTCTCTCTCTCTCAATTGCACACACACACACACACACACCCACACACACATTTACCTCATTTTCTGTGGGTGGGGATTAGGTCTTGTTCAGTGTAACCTTATAAAGCTCCATGACAGGCTACTAAAGGCTTTATGTCAAAGTCTGGCCTGTAAAACTCTACTTGACAACGCACACACAGTCACACACACACAGAGGCAAGCAGGCATGCACACAAAGACACACAAAAAAACACTAATTACCATACATAAGACAGTCTCACTCACATACACATGCATTTACACACATATACACACACGGATTGTCGGGTTTCTAAGGCTGTTGGAATTATGGGACGTGACGATGTGCATGTAGCTGAAGTGAACTGAGGCTGGTAATGAAACAGTTTTTAAGAAGGTGGAATAGCCTTTGCAGCATTTTCCGTGCAAGTGCACATTTGCAGCAGAAATGCACAACACGGACAAAGCGTCAACAGTTAGAGATAGAAGCCATTAAAAGAACCATGTCCTTTTTTTATTTATTGAGGCTGCATTCAGACTGACTTTAGCTCTCTGTATAAAGAAGCAGCCCTCTCATTCATTTGAATGGGGCCAGTCTGGGGCCAGTCTGGGGCCAACGTAGGAGGTCACGGCAAAAGAAAAAAAAAACAAAAAAAAAAAAAAACCACAGGGTCATCCAGCAAAAATGAACCTGGATGCACTTTTGCCACAGCGGTAAGGCACTGTGGCTAACCGAACAGCTGCAAGTGCACGATCCTGGTAGATTACACTGTAACATGAACTTTCTGTGTTTGACCTTGCAATCGTCAATACGACAAAAAAACTGCCAGTCCCAACTCAACTCAAACTTGGCATTAAATATAGATTCAGATAACACAACATATCATTGTCTTACAGAATGATAACACCTATAAATCAGCACAGAAAGGTCCAATTTCTTCCAAGACCCAAAGAGTTTTAGCTCCAGACTGTGGCAGTTGTTGCCATACCATCATTAAATCAAGAAAAAAAAACATATATTACAATAAGGGTAAAATGAAAACATGGGGAAGTAAGGTAAGGGAAGCGTTTGTTATAATAACAGGCAAAGGAGGAATTTATTCTGAGGCTGTGAGATAAACTGTGAGAGAAAACAATTAGGTTCATTTGTGTTCAGGTCCAACAGATTAAACTAAATTGATCAATTTATACATACTTATATAGAAAAAAGAACAGTTCAATATGTCTTATCTGTTGAGTTTTCCCATAATGTTGCAGAAACAGGTTTATTTTCCTGAATATTATAAAATATAAATATTGTACTATAGATTACCACTCACATACACATACAATATTCATTTACCCCTAACCTTAACCTATTAATCCTCCTTGGAGTGCACTGCACTTGGCCTGGTCCTTCTTTGGAGCTCCACAGGCAGGTTTTCCTGTGCACACTTTCATGTTCCAGGTGTTGCTGGTCCCGGTCAGAAATTCATCCTCTGTAACATCTGGACTGGGACTGTGGATGAGTAGCAAAACTTCTCAGATTGCTGCTTGACATGCTGACAATGGGCCAACTCTGACATCTCTGTTGTCAAAATGGATCAGCCATGACAACATATCGAATGTCTGCAGTGACATGATGGCAGTAACGAAACATGCCCAACCAGACTTTGCATGCCAGAAAGCGAAGGATCCATCCCTGGATCTTTATACACAGCCTGTCCTCTCTGAACAGCCATCTTCAGCTTCTCATATTTAGGGCCATGGTTCCAGTCTGGGATATGGCCTACCTTGTTGGCCCTGGCGTCAGCCTGATAACATTCTCAGTTGACAGTCTTCCTCCCCTCTCAGATGGAGATTAAGACCATGACAAATTTCCCTTCTTTAACTGGAAGGTTACAGACTCAGCAGTGAGGACACACCGTTGGGGTGCAGGATACTGTTGGGTTGCACAACAGCAAGATACCATGACTGAAAAAAAAAACAAAAAAAAACATTGATATTGCATACAGAGGCAGAAACAGTCCCCACCTGGTGATTCTGCATTCCTCTTATTACGAATGTTTTCCTTATGGTACCCACCTATGCCTTGTGTTGCATCAGTACCTGTGGTCACCAAAATTGCCGGTTACGCCCACTTGTGTTTGCAGCTGGAGATTTTGCTTCCATTTCCTGTTTCAGGAAAACAGAGTCCAGGGTGTGGATCATAGTCTAATCAAATGCTTCTTCATTGTCATTGTCATCCTGTCCTCTCTCCTCCTCACCTGTGTCATGATCAAAGGTCTGATCAAGAGCCTCATGCAGAGACAATCGTTTGGTTGTGCCACACAATGAAATCTCAGAGTTGCGAGAAACGTCCTCTGCATGATTGGAACAATGTTGTGATTGCTTCTGAGAATGACAATGTTCCTGTAACCTATAGGCACAATAATTTGTCTGGAATGTGTGGTTCAAGTGGGGGTTCTCAGAAAACACAGGAAAGAGGGTGAGGTCTGTATTTGTCTGTGTCTGTGTGTGTGTGTGTGCGTGCACCAATGGGGCTCTGGGAATTGAAGTGTCCATCTGATGGATGGATATTTTCTTAAACCTTCAATTTTATACACTTTGCCTTTTATCGTAGTCTCACCCGTTCATTTCCCATGACCGGTCATTTTTCACTGTGAACACCACAGATGGAAAAAAAAAAAAAAATACTTTACAAAATATTTGTGTTTTTATGGCACGATCAGCAGAGATCATTCGTATGTGAGCTATAAATCCGATGAACATTTCCTGAAAGTGTGCCCGTCGTGTACAGCCGTGTTGTCTAACCTTAGTGGAGCCTCTCAGCTGGTAAAGAAAAGAGCTGAACTCATTAAATCCACTTGAATCCATACACTTAAGCCTAAAGTGGTGATACAAAGTTAATATGCCTTGACAACAGGTTCCAAATGGAATCTGCAAACTCCTTCAGTGAAACCAATTGGAATTCAGTTGAGTCTATTTTACATTCAGACTTTATTTTAACCTGCCACAACCAGCTGGATACACTCCCTTTTTACTTTCCACGCTCGGATCTACGCAGTGGAGCGAGGAAGCCACTCCAACTACATTACAAGATTGAATTTCATGTTTTAGCACACTGTGGCAGATGCTCCTTGTATAGCCTACAGGTAGGAGAAGTGCAAATGAACTCTTGATGTCAGCATTTTCTCTCTGTTCACTTTCTAGCTGCAAAACAACAGGTGGAACATAAATGAAAAACAATTTGGAATAAATTTGGTCTATGATTGCAGCTCTGTGAGTGGCCATATTTCCTTGCTTGTCACGGCTGGAAAACATATGTGCTTTGGCCCTAATCTCCAAGGCATGGCACTGGATGAGTTTGGCTGCTTGCGTTTTCAGGTGCAGCTCCTGAGGGCCTCCTTTACCTAATCAATTTGTGTGTGCGCATGTGTGTGTGAGAGACTGTGTGTGGGCTTATTTTACTATATTAATGGGGTGCAAAAGTCAGGAGCCCACTATGCTTATGGGATCTGACAGATTTGCGGGGACCCCACACGTTTAAATGGCTGCTTCAGGGTTAAGACCTGGTTTTAAGGTTCAGGTTAGAATCAGGTTTAGGTTAGGGTTAGACATTTAATTGTGAGGGGCATTACTGTCAATGATGGGTCCCCACAAATATAGTAAAACAAAGATGTGTATGGGCATAGGTGTATATGTGGTCACTGAGAGAAGATTTTGTGGTTTTAATTTCTCCACTTTCCCTTACCTCTTATAGGTATGTGTGCGTGAGTGTGTGTGTGTGTGTCTGTGTGTGTGTGTGTGTGTGTGTGTGTGTGTGTGTGTGTGTGTGTGTTCTGACCACCAGGGAAATGTGCGTTAACAGGTTCTAAAGAGTGCCGATCCCCAGCTAAAGCATTAATGTGAAAACTTAATTAAGGCGACAGTAAGGAAAGCTATTATAAGTAAGCTGTTAGAAATTAACCAGTCAATCTAAGGCCGACTAAATTGAATTTTTGCTGAAGCGTCCGGCATTCAACTCATCAAATCTCATCTCCTCTTGCTACCTCTGACCCCCTGGGTTCAATTTAGGTGTGAGTTCGTGTTGCGTGTGTTGCCTGTGTGTGTGTGTGTTAGCACAACAAAACATAAAGATGTACACTTTTATATTAGCAAGAATACAGAACTCAATTAAGAAAGTGCTTTAGCAATCCAATTAAAAGTCTTTGGACAATTCCTGCTCTTGACTCCGCTCCCTCCTCCCCTACTAATAATGAAATAACACACACACATATCCTCTCTGGCTCTCTCCACCTTGTCTTAATAATGAAACAACTTAAAAACACACAAGGGTGTTAAATGAAGGCTTTAAAAGGTTGCGGTGTGTTTTCCTCCTCTCCCTCTCATTCTCTATTGCTCTTTTCTATTACTTCATTCTTTCTCCTCACCTAAAAGGCCAAGCAATTGACTGAGTGTGTTGACTCGTGGATTGAAATGAAGTGGATGCTGTTTGAACAGGTGTTAGAGGCAGGGAGGAGTCTTGTCTCCTGTTAATCTCGCTATTCGATTAAACTAAAACTAAATTAGCCAAACGTCCTTTCTGTGGTGCATTTGTGATTGTGTGTGTGTGTGTAGTTGTGTGTGCATGTGTGTGTGGAGGGCGTTGGTAGACACCTCGGTAATGTGCTCGTTTGCCCTCCGTTTCCACAGACACAGGAGACAAGACACTTGGTGGTCACCATCCGTCTCCCGTGGCAACCCCTGGGCACGCTCAGATCAATTCTGTATCCCATAATAACATGTGCATGCAGGCCAGTTGTTGGGTGTAATTACCTGGTGTGTCTCCGTGGTAACATAGAAAAGGCTTTTATTAAATTAGCCCAGTGGGTCGGCATTTATAGAGAAGTGTCTGGAGAGGCAGAGAGGCTGGTTATACAGTAGAGCACAGGGACAACTTAGCCAACATTCATCATGCAGCATGGAGGAGAGGCTCACTGAATTAGTCCAGAGATGGGCAAAGTTTTCTTAATGCAACACAAACTCATGAGATCCATGAACTCTGGATGGCAGATTACATTTTGTGGAAATATCTGTCAGGATTAAATTTTACCAACGTGAAATATAATCGTGTAATAAAACTGCAATTGGAAGTACATGTTTATGCTGTTTGTGAAAGGAAAACCCAACAGTAAATTCATTGTTACAAATATAAGAGCTTAAAGCAAAAGTTCAGCAGAAGGGAAATACCAAGAGTTAGATAAGAGAAGATTTAAGCCTAAATCAATATTCATTTATGTGTTGAAAACTTTCTTATTTGTTGAATTGTTGCCTGAAATGTTTGCCTCTAATTTACAAGTTCACAAAAAGGCAAATATCATGTTTGTACATGTTCATCTCATCCACTGTGCAGAATAAGAGGCTTACTAATTAGAAGCACATTACATTACAGTGCGTTCTCTCAAGAAATTACATACCAGCTCCTTTCTAGGAAAGTGTGATGTGGCTTTAAGTGATAATAGCATCTTACAAACTAACAGTCTGACATACAGTAAATCAACAGATGGTACAGTCTATGTGCTGCTCTCATCCCATTCATTCCTATTTTAGATTTACACGACAGCTTTTTTTTTTTTTGGTTGACATACTAAATTGTCTTTTTGTAATTATTAATAATTATTTTATAATCATCATCATACGATTATCCCATGTTAATGATCTGATGCTGCTGTATCCCACAGCAAGAGAACAGATTTTACACAAGCCTTACACACCAAACCACCACAGCATTCAAAGATAATATGAGTGGCCCAGTTTGGTGTAGTAATGAGCCTGTGCAGCAGACCTGCAGCGCAGTCATCTGTCAAACCCCTGCATCCATGTTAACCCCTGATGGCGTTGACACAGTGCAACAGTGTAACATCTGACAGCGCTGAAAGGATGTGTATCAGGCCCCATTCGGCGTCCATGATGATGAGAACCCCTTAGATTAGAGCTTGATATCTCAAAATAGAACTGACATAAATGATAGTTTAATATAATTATTACCTTGGCTCCAGTAAAAAAAAAAAAAAAAGAATAAGAAAGAAGGTTGATCATTTATTATGGCACATAAAAATTAGTATTAATATCAGTTAAGCTGAGATCTGGTGACCCACATTATTTTCATACTCATACAAGTATAAACTTAAGAGAACCCAACCTGAACCTCAACACTGGGTGACCATGGGACAGATCACACGCTGGGTTGGTTTGACCCGAGAGCTGGGTTTTACCATTTAACCCAGAATCCTGGGTTTCTCATCAAACTCAACTGCTGGGTCATTTCCTGCCTTGCTACTTTTGTATTTAACAATTTGTTTATTTTTAATATTACTACTACTAACTATAATAATAATAATAATAATAATAATAATAATAACAATTATTATTATGTTCATAGTCATAATAATAATAATACTAATAGTAACAATTATCATTATTATTATTATTATTATTATTATTATTATTATTATATTATTGTGTACTTTAGAACATTTTTTTCATAATCATACACACACTATACAAAACAGGCCACCAAACATTGGATGATCATATTTATATTGTTATATCTATATTGTCTTGAACTCACCTTGGTTGTCGCAGGTTCATGGTCTCTTCTCTCCCTTTCATTAAAAATCTTCTTTTCAAACTGTCAAACAGGCTAGCCATTTCATTTAAAAATATATATATATATTTAAAAAAAAAAAATTAGCAGTATGGTGTGACAGCAGAACTATGAGTAGGCCTAAATACAGCAGATCTGACAGAGGAAAACATTTCCTAACCAAGAACTGAACCAAATGGTTCAGGTTCATGAGAAAAGGTCTGAGAACAGCCGTCTCCTCATCCTCACATGACAGAAAGGCATAGAGAGGGCCTTACATCTCAAAGCAAAAGGGCTCACCGCTCCACACCATCAGCTCCAACCTCATTTGCTTCGCTTATTTGACCGTTGTCCCATTCTTCTTCCCAAGAGGATCGACAGAGTCATCATCAAGATTCAAATATTATAAGCAGAATAAAGCTGGAGACAAGGCCAACAGTCAACAGTCAACCTACAGGGTGGATACCAACATTAAAGAACAGCTAATCATTTAACAACTGAAATATATGTAAGAAAATAAAGAGCATTTTGTAAGAACCATGCTTACAAAATTCTACATACCCCTCCTCCCCCCGTAGAAGCAGGCCAGTGAACAATGCATTATAGTGCAAGATCATTATAGAAACACATGTCCAAAAAACACCTTCACGCACACCTTACATCACATACATCAGTGTGACACAGTGCATGCTGGAGGGACTCTCAGGTGGAGAGACACTGCCTGGTGTAACTGAACACTGAATATTGCATATTGCAACTATGCAACCATGTTGGTCCCAAGCTGTTAGTTCCACATCAGTCATTTATTGTTGCAATATAATTGACACAAATTTATTTTGCATCAAAATGCATAAATAAATAAATGTAGGGTCAGCAAAAACTATTGATTGCAAAAATAGTATAAACATCCCAAATAAGGCCAAATGCAAATATGTGGAAGGCAAACTGAAACTAATGCAAACTAAAAGTAAAAGGCAATTTTGAAATTTTCATTTTCATGGTAATATGGTCATTCACATTAAAACATACAAAGCCACCCCCACAACCTCTCCCTCTCCAAACCAACCGGTCGAGGCAGACGGCCGCCCACTCTGAGCCTGAGGTCCCGCTCGAGGTTTCTGCCTGTTAAAGGGAGTTTTTGCTCTCCACTGTCGCCAAGTGCTTATCCACGAGGGAAATGTTTTTCTTCTGTAAATAATATCATAAAAAGCACATTCTACACCGGCTCCATATGAAAAGAGCACAGAGATAACTTCTGTTATGATTTGGTGCTGTATAATTAAAACTGGCTACACTTGACTAATTAGAAGGGCTGGAGATAAAACACCAGACCAATTTAGCCATCATTAACTTCAGTCATGCCCCAGTGTTTAAGAGTATTAAGTAGTGCTGTCATAAAAATCAGCCCCAAATCAAAATTTTTTTACAGGTCTGATTACTTTACGACAAATACAGATCAATGTGTACAGTTCCATAGCTTCACGTTGTGTCAGGTGACGGATCAGGTCGGTGAGGGCTGATTAAATATTGTGACTGGCCAGTGAGACTAGTCGTGGCACGAGCAGCACTCTCATGTGTGCCCTAAATCACAAGCACAAAGAGAGGGAACGCAACACGTTATGGTGTTTTTGACGATGACCACTGATGCGGCGGGATTTCTCCCGGTGTTCACGATGGCCTCTTCGACTATGACAGATGAGTACGATGTCAATTTGTTTGAGAAAAAGAGAGAGAGGGGTAAGGAGAGACTGAGCGAATCAATGTGCAGCGTTAAAACTCTGAAAACTAAAGCAGAACATACAGGTTACATGTTAATAAAACGATCCCCAGGACTGAAGACTCTCCTCCTCTCCTGTAGACGGATGCATTATGTGAAACATAATGCATAGTGTTGCATTTACAGAGTGTGGTATATATAACAACTGATATTACTGAAGCAGTATTTCTGACTTTTCTGCCGTGGTGTTGATTGGTAGCTAGGGGAGTGCTGATTGCGAAGCCTCTTATAATCACAGGAAGTGTTGTAACATCTGGACTAAACTCGGTTTAAAACATTTTTTTTCCACGCTGACCACAGCTCACTGGAAGGCTTGCTTTCAAAAGGATGTGAGACAACCAAGAGACATCTCAGCTTTTTTTTTTTTTTTTGGTTCATTGTTTTGAATTTGTTTAAAATATATTATAATATATTATATTATAAATATATTAAAATATATTATTTACTATTATTATTTATTTATAATGAATTTGTTAAACGTATAGGTAGTGTGCTGTGTGCACCTCTGATCACAAGAGATAGATCCAGAAATGTCCCACACTGGAGGAGCAGGAATGGGAATCATCCAGCTGCTGGTTCAAAATAACACAACCAGCTGTTCAGCTGCGAATGAACTGCACACAACCTGCCAGTGTGTTTACAGTACCCCAAACCACCCAGAATCATGACCCAGCACAAGCAACCCAACAATGTGTTGAGGAACAACCCAGCATTTCATCCACCCTCGTTCTGTGTGTGGATGCTTCTGCACTCTGGGTATTTGGTTTTGTTTTTCCTTTAACTATCAGTAGCAAGTGGCATTTGCTTCCTCCCAAAATAATTTCAGCTGCAGCAGCCGTTGCGAGGAGCAGTTAATTTAAAGGTCCCATATCGTGAAAATGGGTTGTGAATGTGTTTTGTGTTCTTTATAAACGCAGAGGTGTAAAAGAAAAACTGTTAAGATAAGAAGTCCCTTACTGCTGCCATTCCTTCATCTCCCACCACAACAAGATAGCCAGTAAGAATTTGATCCAGTTTCTACGTCAAAACCGGAAGACCAATAGGCAGCCGCCGGAGCTGTCTGTGGGAGGGTGACACAGTGTTAACAAACTTGTGTTGGTAACTGTGAGTTAAGGACAGAAAGTTTTGTCAGCAGTTGAGTTGAAGAGCAAGGACTTCACCATTTGGGTGGCCTTGACAGTTTTAGGTACCTCTAGTGTTTTAGCTGCAGGGTAATGGCTAATAGTTAATTAGCGGGATGAGTGAGTGGGCTAGTGAGGGTGAGGGAACAGCTGTGTGGCTGCTGTCAGGGTGCACAGAGGTGTAATGGTCTTACCGATCCTGCAGCCATGTTTACCATAGCCCTGATCCCAGGTTACCATTGCCATTTTTGCTATTTTTCATTCAGGTAGCTGGATAGCTAAGCTAATTGTGCAGGAAGATGATTCTTTGCTGTGACTGGTTCATTATTTCTCTAACTAAGAGAAAGAAAACACAGATCACTGAGAAATAGAAGTTGTAATTTCAGGCATCATATTAGAGTTGGATGATAATTCTTTGTGGCGTTATCTCTATGGGCCATATGTTTCCTATCATGCACAGCCATTTCGCTCAGTTTTTGTTTAACAACACTGATTAATGAGGACTTTAAGGTGAACATTGGTTAATTACTGATCCTTCTTAGTAATTTTCAGTCGTCTTTGTTCATGCTGCGTAGAGGAAGAATTTCTCTCTTAATTTTCTCGTATTTCAGTGCAAAAGACTGGAGTCATTTTGTTGTGACCATGGTTCTGTTGGGAATTTAATTTTACATATTTAATAGTGTTTGTCTCTTTAAATTTATATATTTGTGGTCATGCACTGGTCAACTAATGGTCAAGATTTAAGCATTAAATTTCTTTACTTGAGTATAATTTTTCTAACTTTTATTTAAATTAGAAAATTATGCCAACCAATTTGTGTAATATCCATCACTATTCATATAGATTGAGCCACTCAAGCTGAAATTATAAAAGTAATTGCAGGTAACTGAAAAAGTCACACGCAGCAAATCCACTTGCTTTCCTTTCATATTTTTTCCGTTCATTTGCACTGTGCAGCTCATTTTATCTGCGAGTTATGGCCGAAAAATGAAGCTTTTTAAAGATTCGAAATAAGACAATAGCACATTAACACCAGCCAGGCAGTTACGCTGCCAGTTAAGTCAGGTAATGTGGAAATTAAACATGGTGATTCAGAGGCTGGTCAAATTAAATTGGAAAAGTGGGTCTCGAAATGCCTGGTTCTCCATGCCAGAGGATGGGGAGCAAACAAAGGAACATCATGAGGACAGAACTGGACCTTGGAGGACAATTTATTCTCTTTTGAAGACTGTTTTGCTGGTATTTCTGCTTCACTGGACGCAATACTGTGTGGCTGGGGTAAAACGAAAGATGAGAGGGGGTAAAGGAGACAGGGAGAAAAAAAGAGAAGAAAGGTGGTAATAGCTGATAAACTGTAGCTTGTACTTATTTCAAGCTTTTCCAAATGCACGTTAAGAGAAATACGGAGCATTAGTGAGAGAGACTCTTGCTTCAAAAGTGGGACTTGGATGTGCTGCACAGCTGCTGGAGACTGACTTTGAATTCCTGTCTTTAACACAGACCTCTTGATTCCTGATGCCCCTGTTGTGTCTCAGACATTATTTGTTCATTGTTTGTGTCATGGAAGGTGGGTGGAGCGTATCCCAGCATGCACTGGGCATCCAACACCCTGGACGTTTCTTTGTCTGCGTGATCAAGTGAGGGATGATCAAGTGGGAACGTCAAACAGACTCATCAAATTTGGCAAACTGCGACATACAGAACTTCATCTGCATTTGTGCCTGCTACTGTTACAACTGTGATCGTTTCAAAGGCAACAGAGAATTCAGTCAAGTCAATTTACAGTAGGTAGAGTGGGTTTGAAGCTTAGTCTGCACCTGTGGGACCAAACTTGCCATTAACAGTGGAACTGAATTTTACAAAGGAATTCAGAGAGTCCTACAAGGTTTTTTTTTTTTTTCAATCCAGTAACTACATATTTTCTTATAGTAAAAAGATATTGCTGACTGGTGTAATAATTCCTGCACTTCCAGGAATTATTTGTTTCATTTCATATCAATGCACTTTAAAAATGAACTTGAACCAAATTTAAACTTGCTAAAGATACGTAAACCATCACAGCAAAAAAGTCACTGCTGAGAAAAGAAAGAGAAAAGAAACATCATGGGCGTGTTCATAGACAAAAGAGAAATCAGAGCGGCAACCGGAAACAGTTTGAAACGACTGAATTCATGTTTGACATTATAGTTCATCTGTTCATCATCATCAGAAAAGTAGTAAATTAGGTACTATTACCTGTATTTCAAGGTAGTTTTTGTACAATTGGTTCCAAGCATTTCTCTACACTGAGTTTGCTTTCTCCACATACATGTCTCTGTACCAACATGCAGTTCAGCATAATGATTTCATTTAGCATCCAGTAATAAACTAAAGCACTACTGCACTCAAAACACAGTTTGTAGTTTGAAGCAACCTGTTTAAGCACATATTTTTATATACATATGTTTGTGTTTTATAAATAGTAAAAAAATATGCAAATACAGTGAAATACAGAGCATGTATAGGAGAGCTACCAATTTACAGCAGTAGCATACTGAAGTGAACTGAAATCAGCGGGTACCTGGTAGACTGGAGATCAGTCTAGAAACCAATTATGTACTTTCAAACAGTACTCCCCTTATTTTGTTCCTTATTTGTTGACAGTATTTAGCTGGACTGCTTATCTAAGAAGATTGATAGATTCCAAAACCCTATTTTTGACTTCAAAGACACAAACGATTCCCCCCTGACAAAACTCTTCAAAGGAAAATCTCCCACGAAGAGTCATAAACTTTAATAGTGACTTTGTTTTTGTGAAGCTGCATTTCGTCGTAGCCATGTGTGTGTGTGTGTGTGTGTGTGTGTTTTTTTTCTTTTTTTTTTCAAATGGCGGCGATAACATTTTTATCTACCTAATTTCTCAGAATTATATTTTTATAGCTCTGTATTTTAACCATTGAATTCATGTTCATTTTGTGGGTTCAGTGGTTTTGAATTCATCCTGACTGGAGCTGGACTTGATGGATACTGAAGAAAACAGAGAGAGTGAAGTGGAAGATATATCACAACAAAGTGTGTGTGTGTGTGCATTTGTTATTGTAAGTGCGAGTTTATGTGTGCCCTCTCTGCACTACAACAATAGATCAACAGCCTTGACCGAGTCAATTTGTTCTGCTCTCCCGACAATTTATCTGTTCCGTTCTGACATGCAGGTAATTCACTCTGACAACTCTGAGAGTCATCGGAGTGATCTGCTCTCCGAGCGCGCGTGTGCGTGTGCACGCGTGTAACCTAGTGTGTTTCTGTCAACGTGTGATGCGTGATGAGTCTAATGGGCCGTGCGAGTTATTTATATGCATCACAGTCAGCGACTGAGACGTACAAATGGACTCAGTGTTGATTTTCAACCAGCGAGCATTCCTGCCACCCGCTCATTGCCTTGATTAAGGCTGTCATGTCTACTGGTCGACTGATTAACGCTGTCACCAGTCCTCAGCTCGCAGCACCCTTCTACACTCTGACTAAAGGACGCTGCCTCACACCATCACAGGTGATTAGCATGAAGGAACCACATCATGGTGCTATCAAGTGCCTTTTCTCATGCTAAATAGGAATGATTTTTGGAGAGATTTTTTATTTTGCTAATTAGGTTTTTATGAATCCTATTCTGCTATTCTGCTTGGTGTTACTGCTGGTGTGGTAGGCAGGATTTTAGAACAAATCTAGAACATTAGTGTTACAGAGAAAGGTTTCAGGTTCCCCGAAGCTTGTGAGCATGCACACCCTTTGTTTTCTATGTAAGCTGACACACCGTCAGCGTCTCGATGTGTATTGTTGTCCGTGGGTGAATTTAAGTGCATCAGGATCTGCCACCATCAACACAAATCTACGCTCCAGAAAATCCGCAGTTTTCTCACATTCGTTGCTCAGCGTTGCACATCCCAGCTACTGCATCTGGACTACTTCCTCTGTCTTGTAGGACACGCAACGAATGACATTACCCTCCACAGCATGAGGGGTGTGTTGCACTTGAGCGTTAAAATCAGACGGCAAATTGAGAGCTCTTTTTTAGCCAGCGTGTTTCGTCACCACCACGGTCTGATGAAAAGCCTTCTCACTGGCTCTTGATCTCACAATCCCTTTTACCACCACTCATGACTCGGAGACACTTGAAGTCCTCCACTTTGACTGAGCAATCTAACATTTCTAAGAGGGAGCCGCATGTGTCAGACTTGGAGGTGCAGATTCCGACTTCATCGCACTAAACCGTGAAATGTTCTGGTGCATCCAGGGGGTCATAGTTCAGTAGACACCAAACGTGAGACCTTAGCTGTGCCTTGATATCCATTCAGTCATTCTCTATCCCTACTTAACCCATACCGTATTCTGGAGCCCGTACCAGTTCACACTGGGCATGAGGCAAGATCGTGAAGTCTTCCCAGAGGCAAAGTGCATCAAATTTCATTTATCAAACTTTGCAAAACGGAGCGCTAAGTATTTTCTCAAAGCCCCCTGATGTGTAGAATTTCAACATTTCTAACAGTGGCAGCATCAAATAGACCCTGAAGCTAACAGCCATACACACTGTTGCAACAACAGACCGCACCGATGTTCACCAGGTTTGTCTCAAAGGCCAAATGCTGGTGTTCATGTATGTATTTCCTTTTCTGACATGACAGTAAATGTCTAATTCTTTGGGCAGGATCAGCTCACGTGTGTTGTCGTTCTTCCCTGATTTAACGTGTCTGCTTTGCCACAGTTTCAGTCTTAACACAGACCTAACATCATTCTGTCTCAGCCTCACGAGCAGTTCACTGATCAAAGAACTGCCTCACCACAGTCATTTCCCCCCCTCCATCGTGTTACCGAGTGACACTCTCAGTGTCAGTCACAAAATAATCTCAGTCACCGCTCCTGATATAACTGCTGGGTTGTCACTGACTTCATTACCATAGACTATAGTGCATAGTAGTGTGTTTAGATATGATCAAAGTAAAAGATTGTGTTGCTGATCCTTTGTTTTCTGAGGGCACCACTGACAACCAGTAAGTTTACATGCATTTAAGTAACCAGGATACATAGTAAAAGCAGGTTACAGCAGTGGTCAGGGAACACGCTTACATGCACTGTAGTAACCAGGTTACTGTAAATCTTTGTATACATGCACCAGCCCCCTGACTTATTTAAGAAGTCCTTTTCTCTGTACTAGTATGGCAGAAAAATCTGCGTTCTCTGGGAGAAATCAGGTTTCTCTAATCCTCCACCTCAATTACAAAAACCAGGTTTCTGGTTTATGTGACAACAAAGAAAGTCAAATGCATCCTGGTTACTTAAGTGCATGTAAGTGCAGCCAATGGCAGAGCAGAAAGGGGAGGGCTCATTTTTTCTTTACTTCCACAGGCTCAGAGAATGAAATAGAGCCATACAATCCTACTGAATTCTTCAGTTCAATATTTAGCACATTCAGTCGTTACTGTCACAAAAGTGAAACCTTTGATACTCTCGGAAAATCGGAGGTCTGACCTTTAAACTTAAAAATGGCACAAAGTAGTATCAATGACATTTACGGTCGCTGTTCCTTTATGGTTGGATAATTGCCATATTGATGGATTGAATACTGCCCTGTTCAGTGCACTGAGCTTAAAACAGAAGGCACTTTCTAAAATGATGGATTCCTTATTGTGCATGATTTATCTTCATTTCCTCTCAGAAAGGAATAAAAAAAAAAAAAAAGAACAGTGCATCCAAAAGGTTGAAAGAATCGAAGCTGTGCTCTTGGTGATTTGAGAGTGACGGGGTTGTATATTTGGGCAGAGAAGCTGAATTGGTCAGTTGGTTGTTGGGACAGCCAATGGGACTGTCGTAGTATTTTTAGTGCAGCGATTGGTTGTTTTTGGAAAGACTCTCCTCCACCTCTTAGATACACAGCAGCCAGTCACTCGAGGATTTTATGAAAGGAGGGTATGGCACCGACTCACACTGTTCCCTCCTCCTCTCTCATCCTCTGTCACACACACACGGGGAGGGAGAGAGAGGCACACACACACACTCAGAAAGGACTTTCTTTTTTTTTAATATTCCAAATTAAATTTCTAAACTTTACTGTCTCTTTTGTATGTCATCATTCATCATCATTGTTTCCTTTTGGATTCCTTTTATAATCTGCTCTGTTAAATCATTTGCTTTTAGACACTATCCAAGATCTTTTATACGACATGAGGTGTCTACGTACATGTACTTGTTCACAGTCATATATTTTGGGTTTTGTGTGGACGCTTGATCCTCACAGACAGGGGCAGACATGGGCAGAGTGCAGGCGCGGGAAGTAAAATTGCCAATGCAGCAATCACGCTACAGTTATCTTCAGTCTTTTTTATTACTTGATTCCTGCCACTGCAATGCTTAGGAGATAAGTGCTATCACTTATGGTGCTGATACATGTATCGGTTTATTTAAACACTTGGTGAACAGCTTCCCCATAATTCAGTGCTTCATATAGTCAAACACTGTACGCCACCATCCAATGAGAAATGAACTAACAAACAAGGCAAAATATTTTCTAATACCTCAGCAACTGTGAGGTGTAAACCAACAAAGAAAAAAAAATCCGGTATCTTTCTGGATTCAGTGGATGATGCTGAAGAGATTGTTATAGGCCACGCCTTTTTTTCATGTTTTGACAACCCCGAACACTGCACATATGTTTGATTTGAGATTTGGTGAGAGGGAGGTAAAAACGTATATTCATAATGAAACATATCCCTTTAACTTCTCAAACCAATAACGAGTACCTACAAATCAAATATAACTGTTTTTTGTTTGTTTTGTGTTTTGTTTTTCCTGAAAACATCTCATTTGGTATTTTGAAATTAATTTTTAATTTCAATGTATTTAACCAAGAAAATTACATCATTCAAATTAAAATCTCTTTTTCAAGAGAGACTTGACCATAAGGGCACTAAACAACATATCAGAAAGACATACCACTAATTTTGTACATGGTGATCAGTTTACCTGTGACAAGGACTAAAACTCAGCCTGTGGAAACACCTGTATGTCTTGTGTGGCTCTTGGAGAGTGTTCTGAGGGTCCAAGTACAAGTACACCTTGTTTAGTAAATTATGAGGGGTGACTGATAATTTTGACAATTTTAGAAAACCTAGCTAAATTAATTTTATGTTTACACACTTAGTCCAGCAGTTGTGGAGCATATGGATCCCTTCTTTCCAGAAGCTGGCATCTTGGACCTCCAGGAAGTGGTCCACAGCAGCCGTGACAAAATGGCGACCGCTTAGTTGCTTCTTCATCTTGAGGGAAGGTAGTAGTCTGAGGGGCCACATCAGGTCAGGACCTCCTTGGGGTATGAGTGCCTGAAACAGAGGTAGCTGATGACTGCTTGAAGGCTGATGTGTCCATTTTCTCAGACGGTGCAACATTCAATTACCCGAAATAGAAAAACCATTGAAGTTCAAACTTCCTGCAGAATCACTCAAAGAGCTGTAGTGCTCTAACACATCTCCCTCTACCTTAGGCCATGAAAGTACTCTATGATGAGTATGATGAAACTCAGCTGTTCCTCGTCATACAGCTCAAAGAGATTCCATTTTGGCTGCTGCCTTGGTTGAGATGTAAGATGTTTCTTTCTTTTGTATCCACATCATTCTTAAGTGCACAGAGACTTGTGATTGACAAGCCAATTAGAGTGAAGCCTTGAGAGTCTGGAAGTTCCAAAGAGGAAATATGGCCCAATCTTCAGTGCAGTTAATTGTCAAGGATGACATAGCTTTGTGCCTGTGTGTTACTCACTTTTTTTATATATATACAGTTTCCCTAACTTCAACTGGCAAAATAAGATGTAACATTTTTAATTCTTACTTATACACATGTAGTCGTGCTGTCATTGAACATAAAGCATCAGTCAGTACCGTGACACACTGAGTCAGGACTGAGGAGACAGGCTGTATCCTCTGCAGATGTCAGGGTGTGGCTGCTGGAAGGCTCCCCTCCTCCAGCCAAATTGTCCCTGCAGTTTGCCTCCAACTCTTATTTGGCTCTTCATCTAATATCATTGAACCATCCAGTATCATTAAGACATTTCCTGTACTCTGCAACTGTTCTCCTAGGACCAGAGCAGAACAAATAAACCAAATGTGTTATCTCCTCCTGAGCTAACTTAATGGAAGGTGCCGTGTATTTGCTTGTTCTGTGCACGAGGACATCAGTTTCCTCAGGGGAGAAGCTTTGGTGATGGAAGCGAACACTCCCATTCTGCCACCAAATTATCAGAGCACCATGGCAAGAGAGTGCAGCGCTTTTAAAAGGAAGGGAATGAGCTGATTTGATTGGTTATGTCTAAAACCTCAGAGGCTGATAATGTATTCCCCCTAATCCAACTCCAACTGGGTTAAGGAAGGCATGCATTCAGTGGAGGGCCCTTAGAAGTGTAGTTATACAAATGTGTTTGTGTATCCCACTGTGTTACCTATGCTTCACCCAGTACTCTGCTGATCTGTAGAATATTGATGAACAAAGATCAATGCGCTTTCATTACAAAGGCACAAATACATTTCAAAAAATCTCTCCTTCCTTCAATCATACTCCTTCTTCCTGCCACAGGTTTTTCTTTATCAGCTCATTCTCTGGTGTGATCATTCGATCTGCCCATTCCCTGCCTCCCCAGGGGTGCCCACACACACACACACACACACACACACAAAAAAAAAAAAAAAAAAAAAAAAAACCCCACACAAAAACCCGCCTACCTACCAAAAAACCAAAAAAAAAACCCCCCCCCCACCACAAAAAAACC
>JBBMJY010000020.1:25465366-25476058 GCA_037833715.1 Toxotes lorentzi
AGACATGCAAACACTGAACAAACACTGAACAACAAACCTGTGACCTAAGCAAGCATGCGTGTTATGTTGTTTAAGTTTCCACTTGACACCCAAGTTAAGAAAGACAATAATACACTAAAATTTATGATACCAAATTAAAAAGGAGCACACAGCTGCTCACAGGTTGTGCACTCTTTGCCATGCTATCAAAAAGGAGAAAGTTGAGGAGTGTTAGGCTGCTGAATTTGATTCAACTCAATTCGAGAAAATGCTCAATCATAGCACTCACTCCCACTGTATTTAAATTTCTGTTCCAAGACGATCACATGAAGGATTATTTCAGTTTGGAAATATCAGACATTGACTGAAAGCAAAAAGAATGTGGCACTGATAAAATGAAAAAAAAAATCACTAAAGCATTGGAGGCAGGCAAAAATGTCAAATAAACAACAACAAATGCTAAGAAGATAAGAGAGCAAGGTGGGTTATCAAGCAAGAGGGTCAAGCAAGCAGTCCAATACAATGGTAATTTAAGTATTACAATACCTTTGGATACACCCCAAAGTGTGTGAGCTATCCTCAGGATACTGCAGACTGAATTTGTAGTAGATTGCAAAAACCGCGGCTATCCCGCTGATGAAACCCTGGTGTGGGCCCATCACCACCTCTCCTTCAATGGACAGCATCTGAGAACTGGGCTTCATCATGTCACCTGAAATGAACAGATACCATCTTGCGTTATTGTAAAGAAGTGGAACGCAGCAAATGAGTAGAATTTCTCAGCAACATGGAATACTTCTGCAACAGCTTCAGCCTTTAAAAAAAAAAAAAAGAAATAGTTGTCTGGAGCAAGTTTAAATTAGAAGCTAACAAGTAACTCAGCTGATGTGCAGTGGATGTTGTAAAGTTAAAGATACACCCTGCTGAAATATAATATTGCATGTCTGGATATAAATGTTTAACACATACACACTACAGTAAGAGATTCTCTTACATTGCATAGCATTACATAGCTATCCACTGACATGAGCGCTAATGTGCGGGTAATTCAGAGCTAATACACTGCATCTTCGTGGTCAAATAATTCACAAACTATCGCCACATAGGAACCATAAAATTAAAGAGCATAATTTAAGCTTCCCAATGGTATAAGTTACTTGCATGTGTGGCAAAGCTTCGCTGAGAAAAATGGCTTTGAAATGATGTGGGGTTGCCGCTGCTGTAAATGGGCTACTTAGCTTACTTTAACTTAGACGTTTTACTGTGCAAACATCAGTTTCACAGTAGAATACTAAATTACAGTATTATATTGTGAATATTACAGTAAATCTTGTAATGTGAAAATGAAATAATTTATTTTAAAACATTACAGCTAAATGTGAAATCCTGGTAATATCTTACAGTGTTCTGAAAGTTCCCTTGTAACAGCATCAGGACTTCTTTGTCGCTGATCCTGTCGGGCAATGTGCTCGCCATACTGCCACAGGAGGCTGATGAGTAGACTACCAATGTGGTACAGGTGTGACAGCTGTAAGCTGTAGGAGGTCACATACCTGTACTACACTGGTAGTTTTCTCATCAGCCTCCTATGGTAGTAGCGAACACAAAAGGCTTGCATTTATTTTGTATTGCTGTCTTAGTTGGTACGAGGGTCACCACAACTGTTATTCTCCACACTGTCAGTGCCATTAATTTGAAGCAAAATAAGCATTTTTTCAGATTTTCAACCCAAACTCCTTCATGCACTTGTGAGAGAAACGGGAAAACACATGCAACATATCAGCACTGTTTCTTTCTTGGGTCCTCGCCCCTAAAGCTGTGAGAAATAACATTTCTCATTTCAGATCTTGAAAGAAGCACCTTGGTCAGTTCCAACCAAAAATCAAAATCATTGCTCTGCTTGGAAATGGAAGTGGAACCAGGCGAAAAAAAGTGTGGATCAAGACAACTTTTATATGTTGTTTTGGACTCAGTGTGAATATAATACTGACAGGCTCCAGCTTATGGAAGCGTGGGGTGCAGCAGTGATGGCTACAGACAAGGGCCTTGCCGACTGTTGACAACAGGAGCTATCCTGTCTCCAGGCTCATTGTGCTGGAGACTGGTAAACTGGTCGTATATGATAAACCTATAACACCCTCAGGTGACACAATATTTTTAATACCAGTGTAAGCAGTATTAAGTAGGGAAGCAACACCAGTGGGAAAATAGTACAACCAGAACATTGGTGTTTAACCACGCGTTACACTTCATGTGATCGTTTCCTTTATGAGATATTAGTAGAACCCTTCTACTTTTAAGCAGACAGGTGAAAGGTGCACCTGTTTGGGTTTACTTCTCCTACTTTACTTCTGTATTGACGGTACTTGGGTTTTGCATGGAGTGGCACAAGGGAGATGCGAAGACAGCGGATACCACCAAAGGGCCCTGATCAGGGCTGCCTATCAACCTCCTGGATTTTCTATTTCATGCTGTGTTGTGATGCCACGGTATCAAGCAGTTATTCTCAGGTTCTTCTACATCCTGTTGTACACCAGTGCCATTCAAATGCCATTTGGCCTTTTGAAAATCTATTTCTTTTTTAATTATTCAATGAATTTATCAGTCTAATTGTTTATGCATGTTGAGTATTTACTTACTCTGCAGCATCCACTTTTACTTGAATATCTGTTAATATCAAATTATAGCTTCTTCTTAGTGGCTGTCTTGTGTTTTCTACCAAGGGGAAATTTGACATGTCATTGTGGTTGTAATGCTGCTGTTGTTGTTAGGATTGTGATGACCCTCTGGACACACAGGTGGTCCCACACCTCCAACGGGATCCTGACAGTGATTCCTGAAGACAGTCTGACCTCTCCTGACTCACTGCACCCAGTCTTTAAGTACTGCACTCATTTTGGAAGAAACAACAGTGATGGATGACCTTAAATCTTCTACATGCCATGTGCTTGCTCTTTCTTTATAAACAACTGAAGAACTCCTTTTGTGAGTACTGAGTTAACAGAACTCGGCTCTTTAAGTTGTCTGAATTGATATTTTATACATGCATGGGAAATTTTAAGGTAACTCTGCTCAAGTTTACTGCCATGACATTAGTTGCCTAAATATAGTTCTTTTCAGTTTTAACAAGTTAAAATCAATAATTTATTTTACATGGAAATTTTGAGGCGATCGGTTTCTTCAACTTATTACAATTTGCCTGTGTGGGTCCCCTCCATGTTCTCCAGCTTCCTCCCACAGTCCAAAGACATGCAGATAAGTTGGTGACTCTAAATTGTTCATAGGTGTTTGTCTCTATATGTCAGCCCTGTGATAGACTGGAGACCTGTTCAGGGTGTACCTTGCCTCTCACCCAGCTGGGATTGGCTCCAGCCCCCCCACCCTTATGACCCTTCAGAGGATAAGCAGTATGGAAAATAGATGCTTGGATGGATCTGTAAGCATTTATCTGATGCACTGATGACGCTGATATACAATAAATGTACAGTATATGATACAAGTTGGCTAAAATGTTGGTCTGTATGTTACCTTTAGATTACACTGAGATATTAGCCCTTGTCAGCTCCTAGTGATGATTAGCTAGGACTGCTGACATATTTATTGTATTTGATGTTAGTATTAACCTGCTCCTGCTGTCCGTCAAACAATAAAACACTCCATGGATCAGTTTCAATCTAAAAATCGACATCACTCCTTTATAGACCTACATCAGAATCCTGTACAGACCGGCAGTCTCTCAACAACTGCACTGCAACAATATTACAGCAGAGTTCACTGAATGATGAGCTTTTGTGTGCTTTTCACTGTCAGCAGTACCTGCTGCTTAGCCTTGGTGGTTTACAACCACACACGTGTGCGTACGTGCTGAATATGCAACAAGTACTCACATCAACACCTACAGGTTTTTACTGCCAACTTTTTCATTGATGGATAGCGAAAAATGTCATATCTGACACACACACACACACGTGAGTGTAGAAATACAGCTTTTTAGCCTCCCTCTTCTCACCTCCTCAGCTGTCTGGTAGATATCATGCTGAGCTGTACTCGCAATGAGAAAATAGAGGCTACGTGTGTGTGTGTGTGTGTGTGTGTGTGTGTGTGTGTGTGTGTGTGTGTGTGTGTGTGCACGAGTGATCAGATGAATAGGGTGGGAAATCTTTGTTGTGCTAATCACTCCATTCTCAGCTGACATCTGTGGACTTCTACATGCTACACACACACACTCATAGAAGATGTATCCATGGCTTCCAGCTGTTTCTACGCCTAACGCCAAATATGACTAGAATATTATATCCCATTGTCTTATGAAATATTGATCACTTTTTACCCTGTATGTAGAGTCCTGCACTCATTCATATTATTGATACACAAACCAATCATAGAAGGCCTAATAGATCATTTCTAATAGATCATTTCTGATCACACTACACTGTTATTCCTTCTCCACTCTTGTCTTGAACTTGTGAAATATCATCAGTCATGGCAATGTTGAGATCTCTCCCCAGTCTCTGCTGATGTCTCCGCTTTGTCTCCTTGATGCACTCTTTCAGTCTTGCGTTGGTGGTGTTGTGTTCTTTGGCTCTGGAAAGAGCCCTCACCTCTCCATTCACCCAGGCTTTGTGGTTAGGGGACAATTTTATTGTCTTTGTGATCACAACACCATCAGCACATCTGCTGCTGTCACTGGTTTCCTCAAGACTCATGTGCCCCCCCCCCCAGGTTGCAGCATCTCAGGACATGTACCATTCTGTGCCCTCAACACAGTCCAGTAGAGCTGCTGTAACCTCATCTGTCCACATTTTAACAGTTTCTATTGATGGTGTGACCCTCCATATCAGCTGGGAATAAGTTGGCAGGAGAAGCAGGGAAATATGGTCTGATAGACCAAATGAGCATGGGGGACGGCAGTGTAGCTGCCAGGAATGTCTGTGTAAACATTGTCCAGGGTATTTGGGGATGTGGACATGCTGGTGGAATTTAGGTTGACCAGTTCTGAGGTCTGTTTGATTAAAATCTCCAGCTACAATAAAAATACTATCCAGTTGTTTTGTCATGTGACTGCTGATGACCTTGTTCCTATAGATCATTTTTGGAATTTGCATGTGGTGGAATGAAAACAGCAGTAACAAACACACTGGTGAATTCTCTGGGCAAAAAAAAATGTCCGACCTCTTGACATAAAAAACTTCAAATCTGGTAAACACTGTCCATCCAACTTTGACTGTTTGAGCTCCCCTAGTCCCACCAGAGTCTTGTGTTCTGTCAGTGTGGAACATGGTTCACCCATCGAGTGCAACTGCTTCATTTGGGACGCTGCAATGGAGCCAGGTCTCTGTAAAGATGTGGGCACAACAGTCTCTTGCTGAGTGAGCCTGAGTCTCATTTCATTCATTTTATTTTCCTGCTACCAGACATTAGCCAGTAGGCTGTGTAGAGGAATAACCTTAAATCCAAGCTGACTTAGTTTAACTCTAATCCTGGCTCCCTTTTCCTCTCTTTCTGGTTTGGTTGCACCGCTAACAGTGGCGTTTCGTCCAGCTGCGCTGACCGGGTGGTCAGAGGATACCCAGGGCAGAGATGATCTGAAAGTCTGCTGCCCTAAATCCAGTCCGTTTGCTTCCTTTTCCAACACTGATGAGTGTATTTCTGTCAGCAGTAATCATTAGTAATAGGTGCCTCAGTAACATAAGTGAAAAAAAAAAAAAGAAAATGAAAACAGAAATATAGCCAAATATGAGGGAGCTACTCGATGCATTATTTGTTAACACTTATTATAAGGTGTAATCCTAATATTGTTTTGTTTGTTTTTTTTGTCCTGGCATGATTTTACCCAGAAACGCAGAGAAACTAAATAAAGGACTGTGATTGGATTATCCTTACAGCCATGTAATACGGGTCCCAAAAGACACACTTCATAACTTGAACACTGTCATTTGGAATAATTTTTTGATGGGCTGAAATAGGAAAATGTGATGGCCTCCTGGAACTCTGTCAAGGTACCTGACTTTAACAACCAAAAAAAAAACAGGTGTATCTTGAGACTCACATGCATTTCACACCTTGGACAGCCAATCTTCAAATGATGTTACCTTATACTGCATAATGACATCTCCTTCTGCACAACAAATGGAAAAATATGTCACACAGGTCAGATATTTTCATTTGCAGTGCTGTTTCACATATTTCTGTGACATTTTCTCAACTGAAGAGACATCACAGCCCTGCCTTATTCCACCTTGTTTCCAGACAATTTGACTTAAAGTGGCATTTTCTCACCCTCCTGGCAGACTATTTCTCTCGCTTTAATAAAATCAAACTAGAGGTTCTGGAAAGTTTCGAAATCATGTTCATGTGCATCTCAGAAGTGAAGTGGCCCCTGGCCCCTCAAATACTTGCAGAAAACATCATGGGTGCAACCCTAAGATACAAGTGTTTTTAGAAGTGTTCTTCCAGCTTTAAAAAGCTTAGCATCATCCAGAAATATGTGTAAGAGAGAAGAGAGTGCAAGAGAACATGCTTTACAGAGCTTACTGTCAGCATAACTATCTGCTCTCCACAAGGATACACTTCATGTCTCCAATCTACTTATCAAGACTAAAGTAAAACAAGAACATGCTTCAGGTTTGCTCGTGTTGACAGTTCTACATGATGAGCAGGAGAAACAAGCAGACTTAGCTTGGCTCTACATGGAAGAAATGTCCCAATTAACAAGACATTCTAATACTGAATCTAATGATTCTGTCTATTAATTTCTGCAGGAGCTCTACCATTTCCTTTCCTGTCTGTACACTGATAACTGCACGCACTTTTGGACAGTCTCTCCTGGAAAGGCATTTGTAGTGTTGCATTCAGTTGTTCACACAACAAATGACATATATAGTTGAGTAAAGAACTGAAAAAGGAAGTAGAGGAAGAAATCTGAACACTGTTTTCTGCCTCACTCTTTCAGAGGACTGGAAGAGTGTCTGCGTGACAAGAGTCACAAGTGTATGCTGACCTGACCTTCACCTTACCAGGCCCTTTGAATGCTGCATAGTAAATACAAGCTATCAAAACTTATACAAATTGATTAGAAGCGAGTGATTATAAGTGAATTATAATATAAATGAAATTATAAATTACATGTAAATTATAATAAGTAAAGCAATCAGTTACAAGAAAATTAAATCTATCAGTTATGTTTATATTCAGTTCTACTCCCCAAAACAAAGTGGCTGTATCCCTGAGGTCTAAAAAAAAATGCAGAGTGCATAAAACATAAAACAACATTTTTTTTAGAACATTTAGAAAGCTGCAGCTTTTTACACATCCAGACTTCTACTTCTTCTGACAAAAAAAAAAATCTTTTCCCAGCATCTCGTACGATCACTTACACTTCGTCACTTCACATTATACCTTGTGCTGATTTATAATGTCCAATGCAGTTGTTAGGAGGAATAAATCATTTTCTTTATTACATAATTAATTACTGTAATTGAATGTATGAGAAAAACAGTGGGAAGTTTTAAAACTAAGAGTCTAAGTCTAAACCTAAATGAGAATGCAGAAAGTAGTATTTGCATCCCTGGTGTTTGTTTTGACTCGGGCACCTGTGCACCCTCGCAGTAACCCCATTTACGTCAAAATTATAATTAAACTCAAGTAAACTTAACCATACAATGGGTTCTCCCAAATGTTGTGGGTTAGGTAGGTTAGGGGTCAGATGTCTTACACTGCTAACCATACATAAGTGACGTTATGTGAGCTTGATGAAAAAGGGGACAAACACACCTTATATCACTGTTTGTAGGCATACACTATGCTGTTCTACAGTTAGAGACTCAGATGTCAGTGAATCCCCACCCAGGGGTTTCAGGCTGTTTCTACTGACATGTGCTAAAATGGTTTTATCCTTGTTTGAAAAATTAAATAATGTGTACAATACCTGCCGTTTCATTTTACTTTATTTTTTCTCAACCATAAAAAGTTATTCCAATTCAACTTCATGTCGTGATACCTTCAGCACTTACCTGCCCCCTAATGGATGTATTAATTCTCCATGTACACAGAAAATATGCAGGGAAAAACTGCAAGAACTGTATGTAGACAGCAGTGTTGCAGTGCCTGGTGCATCGCAGCTGTTTGTCTCTGTGTATGTATTTGTGAAAGGCAGGTATATCATAAGCCTTAGGCACTGGGAGCCACAACTAACATGCAAACAGTGCTGCTGTCTACTGGTACACCATCAATACAGTCAACAGTAAGAAATGTCTTTTAATTGGAAAATAAACAGGACTCCATCAACTCTGATTAAGAGCCTCTGTGTACTATCTATTAACTGGTGACATGTTTCCTCTGCTGGCTTTCTCATGCATCTGCAATCTGTGTGAAGAGTATGACAACTAAATTTCATTATTACACATGTCTTACATCGTGTATGTGTGTCGGTGTGTGTGTGTGTGGTAATAAGTGAGACATAATTAGTTACCTAGAGAAAATGACAAATTAAGCACCTCCATACTGTAGCTTATCCACTGATTATTACAGTCTTTACAGATCCCTCAGTGAAATCTTGTATGTTGAGTGTACACAGTACCGTCCAACAGTGATCAGAATACAGTAGGCCCTTGTGGATTTTAGCATTTGCTGAAACCCCAGAGCGTCGCTATCCAGCATTAACCTCCTATCTTCAAAATGTTTCCCAGAGCTTAAATGTCAGGGAGGAAATCCATTTCCACGGCCAGATACAGATACATTCACCCAAAAACAACTTAACACAACAAACCAACAACCCTCTACAATGGGAATGTAGACATAACTAGGAAATACTGCACGTAGTTATAGTAGATGAACAACAATGCATATTCAGTGAGTTTTCAGTCAAGGGTGCTATTAAGGCTTTTAATACAAACGTGGATGGTAAAGTTTGCAGCAGTCAGAGGCTGAAGGGGTCAGTGATGATGGTGATGACCTTTATGAGCAGAGTTTTACTGAGGTCTAGTGAGTTTGGAACAGGAAAAGGTTTTACCTCTCTGACTGTGGGGTTAATTGAGGAGTAGCTTTTTACTGGCAGACATTTTCAATAAAGTTTCAATATGTCTTCAAACTGAATTTACGCTGAAAAAGAAAATAATAATTTCAATCATTTGAAATGACAATTAGTTTAATTTGAATTTGCTACAACTGTTTATTTCTCTGTTATCTAAGTACATATTTCAGTATAAACTAATTTTTCTACCATCTGCTCATTGAATTAAAAGCTAAGCAGACAATTTAATGACAAAATCCCCCTGAAGTTCAAAAGTCTTTCGTATTCTTGCGTAGCAAGCTTGTGTGAACCATATGAAACCTTTTTGATCATACATCTTTCCTCCCATAAAAAAACATTTCTGATGAACACATTTAATGATACAGGCAACGAAAGAAATGGCAGAAGCCAAAGAAAAGTTCACTGGCATCTTTTGTAGGTGTTTCAGTGTGCTTGAGGTGCCAAACTGAGGTCAGAACAATCTCTGCACACTCGCTGGCGTTGTCTGCAAACTGCAGGGGGTCTATTTAAAGACCCACCACTGGCAGGATCCTGCCTGACACAAACTAATCCACAGCCGTCTTCGGTGTAGATGTTAGCAGTGTGACTGGTGTGAAATGCCAAGGCTCATTTGGCCAGAGTCATTTGATTAGGCCCTCTGGAAAGCCGGGTAGAAAATCAGGGAGAGCTTGGAGGAACACACTTTGAAGACACACCCCGAGAGTCATTAGGGATCAGCCTTTGTTACTTTTAAATCTGATGTATAGGAGACAGACATCCAGCTCTGAGAACAGTAGAGTCACTGTGACAGAAAAAGTTTCCCGCCTCTATAGATTAGCTTTGTATTACTGATGAAAACTATTTAAACATGTGAATTCTCATATTGATAAATATGGCCCCCACAGGATGATTCCAGATAAATGGTGATCCCCTGACAATTCACCTAACATTTCCAGGAAGTCAAAGTTTTTACTCACTACTAAATACATACTGTTGACATTTATATTTAATACTACTGAGTTCATTGTGAATTTATTGCACTGAAATATCTGGCTCTGAAAATCATCTTTTTGAATTTATATTTCACTTTGAAACATAGCTATACATTCAGATTCAGTTTGTTGTTCAGCTGCTGATTCGATTCTAATTATCATGACAATTGGATTCCTTTCATTTCTCAGGTTAGTAATAATTCCAAACAATTCCAGCTGCTCTTATTTCAGATTAAAACATTGCATAGGTGAATCACATTGAGCCCTCTACTGTGAAGCATCCACAGGAAATGCCCTGTATTTGTCACAGAGGTTAGTTGTGTCAGCATACATCACTGTTATTGTCCACTGTAACTCTGACTGCGCTGAAAGGACTGTTTCCAGCGCTGTTTTCAGTGTATCTGATTTAAACATTGCAGGGAGGGATTGTAAAAAAGAGAATCAGCAAATAGCAGAGTAGCATCACACTGCGCATCTGTCTAAAACGCTTCACATTAACCAGCAGTGGTTGTCCCATTAACCTGCCACAACAAATGTAACCTGTTTTATGACCCACAAATATTTGTGTTTCCCTCCGAAAGACAAATGTGTGTGTACGAGTCGGGGGGGGGGGGGGGGGGGGTCAACCCCCCCAAATTCCCGACCCACCAACTTTGTTTCTTTCCCGAACTTTCCCTTGGAGGGGGGCCCCCCTTCCAATGTTTTTTCAAG
>JBBMJY010000020.1:25476316-25490068 GCA_037833715.1 Toxotes lorentzi
TCCCTCTCTCCCCTCCTCTCTCTCTCTCCCCCCCTCTCTCCCTCCCTCTCTCCCCCCCCCCCCCTCTTCCCTCCCCCCCTCCCCCCCCCCCCCCCCCTCCCCCCCCCCCTCCCCCCCCCCCCCCTCATTAAACCGCCACGAGTTCATGGCCAATAGCGTTTGGTGATTTAATGAATGTTACTGTGGAGGGGGGTACGATTTACAGTGTGTTGTAAAGTTGATGTATGGCTGGTGTTTTGCTGTAGTGCTGTGACGCCAGGCAGATGTTTCAGGACTGTGCAGAGAGTGGTGGATGGAAGAGAGGCTTTCAGTCTGGTTGAATGTTTCCTTGAAACATTTTTCTTTTTCGCTTGGATGACAATATTCAATGTTTTGTCCAGATTGCCATGACATGCCATGTGCATTCATGATTCATTCTTGATACCCCAAGCAAGCACCAACCTCAGGTCATCATTTCCCATTGATTTAGATTTCTCAAATTTACCTTTTATATCAAGATATTACTCAGTAGTCTTTCTTCACCCTGCTAGTGTTGAGGAGGAATCTTGTTGGTAATTATGTCTGTCAATCTGTATGACCATTATTCAAATAATGTAAAGATGAGGTCATGCAAGATACTGCACCAGTTAAAGAACACCACTTAAAGTACATGTCAGCCTCTATAAGAATGCACCTCTGTGTGGGTACCTGAGTTGTAGTAGCTAGTTGTAGTTGAGTGTGGAGTGATTAAGCCTTAAATGTCTTGAGCAGCTCAGGATATACAGCGGCTTAAGAAAGTAAACCCCTTCACTTTCAACACACTAAGAAATTTTTGCAAATGTATTCAAAATCAAGTCTCTCATAAGTCTCTCAATGGCTCATTTACAGAAGTATTCAGAGCCTTTGCTGTGTCTCTCCAAACTACGGTCAGGTGCATATAGTTTGCTTTAATTATTCTTGACACAAGTCAAGTTCACTTGTGGAAAACTGAATTAATTGGAAATAGTTTAGAAAGGCACAGATCCTTCAGACCGGACAAGGTCCCACAATTCAAGTCCAAGGAGCTCTCTGTAGACCTCCGTGATAAAATTGTGGTGAGATATGGATCACAGCAAGAGTATAAAACCATTTCTGAAGTTCTGAATGTTCCCAGGAGCTCAGTGGGCTGAAATAACTGTGAAATGGAAGAAGTCTGGAACCACCAGGACTCTTCCTAGAGTTGGCTGTCTGACCAAACTGAGAACCAGGCAAGAAGGAGGTGACCAAGAACCTAAGAGAGTTTCGGAAGTCCTCTGCATCAAACAGGCCTTTATGGTGTTGAGAATGAAGCCACTTTGAGTAAAAGGCTTTTGACAGCCTGCTTGAACTTTGCCAAACAGCATTTAAAGGACTGTTATGGACTATTGAACCCTTTGGGCAGAATTTTAAAGACTGTCTGTCTGGCAGACACCAGGCACTGTTCATCACCTGGCTAATACCATCCCTACAGTGAAGCATGGTGGGGGAAGCATCAAGCTATGGGGGGTTGCTCAGCAGCAACTGGTCAGAACCAAGGGAAAGATGAATGCAACCAAATACATAGAGGTTTTTGAAGAAAACCTGCTCCAGAGTGAACACAACCTGGGCGTAGGGTGACAGTCCCCCTTTCTGCATGACAGTGACTTGAAGTATCCAGCCAAGAAGTGTCAGTATGGTGTTGTCTGTCTGCCAGTTTTAATGTATGCTTGTTAACCAGGTATGTTAGCAGCAACATGCCAGGCTAAACCAGCTTAGAACCTGAGGTCTCCCAGTCATACTTAGGAGTTCTTTCTACCTTTCAGGAACTATAACAGTATAGAAGCCACTAAAAACTGATGAATAATAAATGACCACCAGTTATTAAAACGGTATGCTATTGCTCACAGATCAACTCTCCTGCTAAAGATCTGATTCTACTTAGACTGAAATTTGAAAATGTCAAGATGACGTGTAACTCTCCTGTTCAGATACTATATGTGACAACTACAACTCAACTCAAGGAAGAAATCAGTGTTTGGGTTTACTAACAGTCATGAATGAATGAAATCATTATGGACTATCAGTGGGAAATGTGTGAAATGCAAACACTGGTCTCCCCAGTGACCTGTCTTTTCCCTACGTGCCACAATTCTGACTTGTGCACAATGTATTGCCTCTCAAAATCATATTCCTGCTCTCAGTGAGGTAAACCCTTTCGATTTTAATTGCCCTGTAGCCTTTCCCCTACAATCACCCTTAGGACAGTCTTTACAGTTTTTGCTCCACCACTGGGCATGACTCAGTATGATGTTTCTGTTCAACACCTATATATTATTTGGTAGTGATGTACATTTTAGAATCTGGGTGCCACTAGTGCACATTTAGAATTTTAGTTTTCATGTTATTTTATGACAAAATGTTGTAATGCATCAACAGACTCTGCAATGAGGCTTCCCTCAAGACCCGCACTGCTCCTCTCTGTCTTTCTGCCTCTCTGTCTATCTCTGCTTGTATCTAAATCCCGAGAGAGAAGACAAGCAGAGGCTTGACATGTTGGTGAGGTTGTTATACTCACTTGTCAGACTGCTTATCTATCTGTTTGTCCTTCTGTGTCCTGGGAGATGTGTGAGCTTGAGAGACTGTCATTATCTTCACTATCTTATGCCTCTCTTTCCCATCTTCCCTTTGTCTAAATCCCAAGTATGGGCAGAGTTAGACATGTGAGCTACAAGAGCTACTTGTTAGGTTTCCATCTAATCTCACCCCTCCAGCCTGTGAGCTTCAGGTGTTTGTTGGTATTGACTGGCAATTTTTCACAGGTCAATAAGCTCACCTGTTGGCTTCAGGGTGTTGGCAAGTTGCATCAAGTTGAGTCCTACACTTTTTTAAGGCCAGTTATAATGACATAGAAAACCAATTTTCACACAGAAGAGTTTGTGAAAATGAAGTAACATAAAACAGCATGAGCGAGACCTTTAGCCGGGAAAATAACACAGCAATGAACCTCTGCAACTGAGTGCAAGTCCCACAGGCTGTATTTTATACCTATCAACACAGCCACCGGAAAGGTTTGAAATTTAGAAAATCAGATTTGTCCCTGTTCGTCCATTTACCTGCATTTAACTCTACTGGGACGCCGGAAAATGGAAAAACAAAAAAATCAATGAAAGAAAGAAAACTGATATAGATTTGGGGATTTCTGGAAGACATTCTCTGATTGTTCTATATCTCCCACAGTCTGTATGTGATGTAATTTTTTGCCACACTGGCAAAGTTGGTTGTTCAACTACCATTCAGACCAAAATATCTCAACAGCCCTTAGTTGGCTCGCCTTGACATTTGGTACATTTGTGGTCCTTTGAGAATGAATTGTCAGAAATTTGGTGACCTTAGGACTTACCTCTACTGCCAAAATGAGAGTGACATTTTTGGTTTAGTTTGAAATGGCTCAAAAGCTGTTGGATGGATTTGGTTCTGATGTTAAAGGTCCCTAAAGGATTTTTTTTTCCCCAGAGATTTTGATCTGTTTTGATCACCTGACTTTTTCAACTAGTGCCACCAGTAGGTCAAAGTTTTCAAGTATCTGCAGTGAACTGGCATGTGGTACAGATATTCATGGATCCCAGATGATGTGTTTTAACACCTTTGGTTGTTTCCTATATATTTACCTAGTGCCTTAGTCAACATTTTTACTCCAGAGTGAAATGTTTCAACTACTATTGGATGGATATCCCTGAAATGTGGTTCAACTCTCATTGAATTGTTTTACTGTATGTATTTAATAGTAAGATTTAATAGCAAGGGAAGTAACACACTCCCACAGTTTTTAGTCTGTTCTATTCTCCTGAGCCATCCAATCAATGCCACTTCTAAATGGTTCCTGCTTTTCATCCATCTTAATCAAAGACATCTGTGGGAAATAAAATGTTTCACATGTGAAATTTCATAGAAAATTATGTTGTCATGTTTTCCATGTGAAATCTCACAAAAATCTTGTGGCAAATACACAACAAAAATTGTTATTTTCACAAGTGATGTCTCACATTTATTCTTATATTAATTTATTAGTGTGACACCATGTGTTTCTATGGAATTTTCATCTGGGAAAAATTGTGGTTTTAAAACCCTTTTACATGTTAAACAGACAAATACCATGATATAGTGCAAACAATGAGACAGCAAGACATGTAAGGCTAGCTGGGTTGCATATTAGCAAACTAAGGCTACAGTTGCCACAGTGAAGGTAACATGCAGAGAGAATGAGACGTTTCGAATAGCAGGCACACCAGCTACAGACAGTGATACAATTCTTCTGCTACTATGACTAATGTGTTGCTGTCAAGCAGAATCAGAGCAACCTCTGCATCTGCCTCTCTGTAGTTGAACTGACGGAGGTCACTCCACCACTGGCCATCAGGGACCACTGGGACAAATCCCGGTGGTCTGTGCATCGGTGGGTTTTTAAAGGTTTTTGCTGGCCCCGTCAGCCTCTTTACTGGCCTTCTCTCTGTCCCCGTGATTTGGGTTGTGGGCCTGTCCCAACGGAGAGATCCAGAGCTGAATTTCTATCCCAATCAGACCGTGCAGTCTCTCTAGCAGACGGTAAGGATAAAGTCACTGAAATTGACAAAAAAGTACTGTATATGTTACTATATCTTTATATCCAAGAAACAAAAAAGTTACAATGTGGTTTAAGGGAAATATTATTCTAATTTAGAGTAAACACAAACCCAACTGAGCTCAATTTATTATCAAACCACAGTCATATTTCTTTACTGGTACCAAGAATTCAAAACTAATCTGATAGTGATTCATTGTTGAGTATTATTAGATGAGGCCAGCGCAACATTTCCTTCACTGCCGTCTTTTAACCTAAAAACAAGTCCAATGCGTCGGAATGAATCGGGTCTAAGATTGGCAGATGTTGTTATGATCATCATGTTATCATCATCATTATCATCATCATCATTACCATCATCTCTATCATCATCAACAGTCCTTTCAGATCTGTTCTTGTAATGAGCTCATAACAGCGTGATGATGATTGCATGCACTCACACACTCTGTCTCACACACACGTACACGCACACACACAGTGAAACAGCTGGCATCTGTTTGGGTATGGCATCTTCATCGAAGGGGCCTCATCATCTGCCCTCCATCTCTACTTTCATCTCTCTCTTTGTCTCTCTCACAACCCTCCCCATGTTTATCTCTTACTTTCTCTCTCTCTTCCCCCATTGCTACTTTTATTCCTCTCTCCATCATCATCGTCATTCGTTCCCTTACTGTCACTAACATGCACATCATGCCACATCATCTTGAGTCCACTTACATGACACACAAACACGTGAAAACACTCTCTCTCTCACACACACACACACACACACACACATACACAAACTCACACAAACACCTCCCCTATTACTGGCTGTAGTGTGTCCAACCCCCCTCGGTGTCACCTCCTCTGTTTCTTGGCTGCTCACACAAATGCCCTCTATCTCACCATACATCCATTCAAGGACACCTCTCCTGCTCTCTCTCTCTCTCTCTCTCTCTCTCTCTCACACACACACACACACACACACACACACACACACACACACACACACACACAGCATGGCAGTCAAGTAGCTTGTCTTTGCTGCATCTCTTTGAGGAATATTACAAACTTCTTTACATGTCTGCTTCAGAGAGATGACTTGAGAAATAACTTTCCTGCGACTCAACAATTCTGCTATTTGAAGATAGCTTACCTGGGCATTGAATGTTTGTGTGTGTACAGGCAAAACTTAAAAGAGGGTGTGTAAAGGTGTGTGCACCACAATAAAAACCCAAAAACCAACAACTTATAACTATAGACAGTCTAGTCAGGCTACACTGTGGGGAAACTGCATCAAACCCCTGCTGGCCTCACCTGTCTTCTTTAACTGCTGTGGCCCAGGTGAAAAAATGAATGAAAGAGTCACACTGCTGGAGGAACAAACAAGCCTTTGTATCTTGCCATCCCAATTGTGTGTGGTTCATTTCTGGTGCCTTTGTCCTTTGGAAAACGAGTTCCTCTAAAAAACAAAGTTATAAGAAAAATCCTTCTCACTGAAGATACCACGTTGCCTTCTCTGTGAAGGGGGCTGAGCTACATAAACCAGTTTTAACTGGTTAACAGTTTGGTGTACGTGTTGGAATTTCACCTTAAATGAGCAATAAATTCCCTAAAACATTGCATCAACACTCGTTTCCAGAGCTCTATGTAGCATATAGCTTTTTTAAGCTAAGTGTTTTTATTAGTTTCTTCATCTGGTTAGTTTACAGCAGGTGACTCCCTCATGCCGGTTTCAGACTAAACACCTAAGGGCTGAACATAATGATACAAAGAAGTTAAATAGATTCTACAGACTACAACAGAATCTAAATAATCATAGTAATATTTTATAACGAGGTATCCTTGTTGAGTTTTTTATTAATCCCTTGGTAGGTTTGAAGGATTCCTCTCTATAGTAAAATGATCAAGCTCATTCCATTTCTCATCAATGCCCGAATCACATTGGATGCTGTGGGGTCAAAGTCAGTGTAGTCCTTGCCAGTCATGCCTCCGGCTCCATCGGAGAGAAATGGCCTTTGCTTCATGCAGTGCCGATGTTGCACTTTTGGTGTGAAAGCCCTGTCACATTAAACTGTCTGTAGCCACTCATGGACAAAAGCTCAGTCAAGTCAAAAGAAATGGCAACAAGCAGAAATGAGCAAGAGGCTCATAAAGTAGTGAAGCATGCAGACAGTCAAGGCACCAGCTCTCAACTTTGGGGTTGATAGACCTTATGTGATTGTAAGGGTAGTGTCCTCATAGGATGGGTACCCCTACTGTGTTTCAAGAAAGTACAACTGTATCATTTTGGATAAAAAAAAGAAAAGAAAAACCTTGTTATTTGGGCAAGAAACACTGGAAGTACTTAACGTTCTTACCTTGCATTATGGAGAAGGCAGAAGAAATAGCAAAGGCAGTTGAAAATTATGAAGATTCTATTAGTATTCATATTTGATCTACAGAAGGCTTTTGATGCTATCAAGGAGCAAGTTATTAAGAAGATCCAAGAACTACGGAATAAGAGGTACACCTTATTCCTGGTTGAAAAGCTGCTTGGAAAAACAGACAGCAATGTGTACAAATTAATGGCACTGTGTCAGAATTTAGGAAGATCACCTTTTTTTTGCAGATGATACAGATTTATTTTGCTCTGGGAAAAATTTAAAGCAACTTTTATATGATGCTGAGAGGGAGTTAGAAATCCTCAAAATGTGGTTTGATGTCAATAAATTGTCTCAAAGATATTAAGAAGAATTCTTAGGGATTGTGATTGATCATAAATTAACATGGGAACAACATACTGATTTTATTAAAGTCAGAAGCAATCCTGTAAAAATCTAGGAAATTATAATAATAAATAATTTACGGCTCTTCTATACTCACATAACTTGTTGTGTAGACTTGTGGAGGTCGACCTTTAAGACGACCTGCATAAGGACGATAAGGAATTCAATAAAAAACGAATTCAGTGGTCCTACTACAAAAATGAGCCACACGTATCCTGAATGAGGCTGCTTACTATGATCACATCGTTTATAAGTTCTCATGTTAGGAAATGTAATGATTTAGTATATTATAAAACAACACAAGTAATGTTCAGAGCAAAATCAAAGACACTCCCAGCAATATACAACAGCTTTTAGTTATTTTATTTAAATTTTTGTTACAAGACAGAAATATGATTCAAAAGGATTGAAAAAATAAATAAAAAGGGATTCAAAGGAGATGTATTTCTGTTGTTGTTGTTGTTTTGTTTTGTTTTTTTTGAACAGTAGCTTAAATTGATAAGGCAGACACAGAAAAGCATGTGCTTCTGCCTGAGCTGATTCAGTCACTATAGTGCATATAGTTTAAACCTTATTATGAATGATAATGGATCAAAATACTAAAAACACTTACATACATTTGTTGTTTTTTTTTTTTGTACTATTTGTTCTCTCAAATGTCCACTCATGGACTCCAAGTGATCAAAGTGCATCTACAAACAATAGCTTAGTCAAGAGACAAGAGAAAGTAATTGTGACTTGTACTTATCGTAGTAACTTTAGGTTGAATTGGTACAAATTCTCCTCCTGTACCTCCATTTTTCATCTGTGCACATTTTGTCTTACAAATGAGTTCTGGATGAGTCCCTCTCGTCTCTGTGATTCTATCCCTATGACATTGTTGAAACACTACTATTGAAACATTTAAGTGTGCTTTGGTTTGTTGATCTCTGAAGGCAGACCTTCAGTTTATGAACTCATTGATGGCCTTTGGAAAATTGGAGCAAGAGCACGTTGAGAGTCGATAATGCAAATTCTCATGAAACACACTCATTTATGAACTTACCATGTCATGAGCTTAACATCTCACACAATGAAAATAAGTTCAAATACGAGAGCAGAAATTGTCTTAAAAGCTGGTGTGTAAACTAGATTTTTAGAACAAATGTTTGTTTATATTTGTTATTGCATATTACAGCTATACTGACTAAATGAAAGGGCATAATGAAGAGGCAGATATTTTCTGGGGCTCAGGGAAACGGTGTCCAGGAATAGCTGCTGTGATTATATTACCATTTCTTCACATGAACATCCCTCTAACTCTATTCTCCATCAAAAGAAGGCATCATACTGATTATCTTGTGTGTGTCTTACTCAGTGCAGTTTACTCTTTTCCAACCCAGTCTTCATTGTCTTCATATTCTCTTTTCTCTCTGCCTGTGGAAATTATTTTGACCCTAATCTTCCTCTCTTTCTCCAGTGCCTGCCTGACCCTTTTATATAGTGAGTCGCGTCTGACGCCAAGCCGTACAAAAGGTGCTGTCACACACTAAACAATGAGTGGACAGGGAGATGTCTCTGTCTGCTTCACACACGCAGACACACACACAAGCAAACGACAGACCAGTGCTGATGATTTTAATCTGCACTGAACACCAAGCTTAATGTCTTTAGCCACAGCTGTCTGTATCAGTCTGTAAAACAATGTGTTGAAGAAGCTCATGATGGTGTTGGATCTGTCACCTTTTGTATTTCATTTTACTGTAGGGTCAAAAAAGTGATATGCAACTATGCAACCATATATATATATATATATATAGAGAGAGAGAGAGAGAGAGAGAGAGAGAGAGAAGACAGACGGACAAAATTGTATTCCTAATAATACATAGATTCAGAATGAAGATATAAATCTAGGCTGTTTTAAGCATTTCCTTGTACGATGAAATTTTGTTTTGTAATTTTATAATCAAAACCAGGTCAGGCCACTTGTGAATTTTCACACATTTGAGTCTTGTGTTGTGAAATTACTTCTGAGCTCAGGGTCAATGTCATGCTGTGTAATCCATCTCTATTAAATTTCAGATTCCAAACAATGAGCATTCATATTCTGGTGATGTTCATCAGTCTGTTAAAGACAGCATGGAGCATCAGCAGTTAGCACTGTCGCCTCATGCAAGAAGGTTGTGTGTTTGAACCCGATTTGGCCATCTGGGTTTGTTGCGTGTAGTGTGAATGTTCCTCCCACAGTCCAAAGACAAACAGTTAGGCGAGTTGAAAACTCTAAACTGCCTGTAAGTGTGCGTCATTTAAAGTGGAGCCAGTTATCAGCTGTAACTGTCTGATGTCTGAGTTTCTGTTCTTTAAAATTACGTTTCCAAACCATGACACCGAAGGAAAAGATGAAATCGATTCAATGAAAGCACCAAAGAATAAGCTCATCGTGGTTTTGCTTGCTTCACAATTTACTTCACAGTCCAGTTTTGAGTCAGTTGACCCAAGATATCAGTGAGATTGTGATCGTTCTCCTGCCTGACCCTTAATGGATGTGACTTTGTGTGTGTGGGCATATATCTAAAATCAGCTAAAAAATCATATCTAAAATCAGCTAAAAGAAATTTTGTCTTAGAAATGTTTAACTGAAGATAAGACACACACCACCCGACACAAAGTAAAAAAGACGGCTGGGCCATGACGTCTCATTGACCAGGGGTGGACTAACCATAACAGAATCATCTGATTCATTCAGATTTTCACACCTTCTCTGACAGGATAAATAATTGGAAACGCACACATCCTTTTGAGGAGAATCCAGGCCACAAGATTGTTACTCAAGTCAAATTGTTCTAAAAGCCTGCTGGTTAAAATCTGTGATTGAATTGTGTTAAAAGCAGAAAAATGTAGCAAGTGAAGCAAAGTGACTGTGGCATCCTTTACTATTCTTTATGGCCTGTAAGCAAACTGCTTGGGATCAAGTGCATGCTCAGTTTTCCTGATTTTCCTGAAGGCTTTTGGGTCAACTGGATTTGGGAACAGAGAGTACCAACAGCATCATTCCACACCTTAGGTACATGCTATGCATGTAAAGGCTCATTTTCAATGTAGTGTAAACTCAATATCTGCACTGAAAGGTAGGGTACTGACTGCTGTAGTTTAGATTCTGGAGGATTCAGATGACGATACAGAATTAGTGACCTCTGTGACCTTTCTATTAGCACTACTATCAAGAGAAAATACCTTATTGAACAACCCTTACATGGCCGTAGTTTGGTTTAGGCACAAAAACTACTTGGTTAGGATTCTGAAAATATTGTGGTTTGAACTGAAATAAGTACTTTTTTAAAGTTACAGGACCTTTGTTGACATGGTCACAATATTAAACATTGAATGGTCATTGATAAAAAAAAAACCAACGATGACTATGATACTATTGAGTTCTTGCTTTGCTGCTTGAACGACTTATGGGCTGGTTTTTACAGGACAGTCTCAGATTTTCACATAAAGAAAAAAAACAACAACCACATTTTAATTACTTACAATCAGTCTTCTCGTGAGAGTGTGCTAATTTAACAGTTTATCAGTGTTAAGGCAGTGAGGGACTAATGCATTTTACTCTTCTTTTCCTAGTAATGATAGTGTTATAAATATTCAAATTATTTGCCAGGTCTTATTAAACAAATTAAGCATAGCTTTATGTAGGGTTAGTGCTCTAACAATACACAGATTTCTGTAGTATTTCACTTTTTGTACTGTTACGTACTGTTATTTGGTAGATTATTCCAAACGTCTTTTTGCCCCCCCCCCCCCACTTCTGAAACCAAGCCTGTGTTCTTGGGTGGGGGAGTTTCTGGCATATTTAGCCGACAGTTAAGAGAGCCACATCAACAACCGGCCAATTACGGCTCCAACCTGGAAAAGGACCATCCAATCACAGCCCTAACCTCTACTGCGTCACACAGCGACCAGCCAATCGGAGATCTAGAATAAATGGCACAGTACACCAACAACAGCAGCTAGCTCAGTCACAGCACTGACCCAAATCACTTTATACAGCCAGTTATGATATTATAATTATGAATTTATGAATCAGAAATGAGAAAGTGTGTCATAATCATCATTTACACAGTGACAGTTATGAACAACTGTGCCATTAACAGTGACTTTTTCTGGCATTGTTCCATACTCGTGAAATGTATTTATTGAGCTTCCATAATGAAACACACTGAAGCACAGCCCGTCTTCTAAAAAAACCGGCCCATAGGCCGTCTACACAGCTTATGATGACTTTTTAGTCTTTTAGTCTTTTTGTAAATTCATTCTTCTGCTGCTTAATTTGATCCATTGAGACAGTCAGTGAGAACAGCAGCTGTCTGTCCACTTACCTTGCTCACCATAAATGAAAAAAGGTCGCCCACTAGCCTAGTCCAAGTGAGCTCAGAGTAAGAATTTGGAATATTTTGCCACAGCACGCCGTTTAAAGTTAAACCACCGTGCCATTTCAAAAGGTTCAAATAATTAATGAAGGCACTGCCCACACAATCTGCCAGCTTTGTGTAGTGATTTAGGAAAGGATTAAATGTCTGCTCCTGCCCATGAGTTGTGCGAGCAGGGGGCGGGGGACCGGATGCTGGATGCTTTTTTGCGGATACTTTTTCCTCTACAGTCTGAGTACGGTATCACTGCATTGTTGAAATAAATACATACATACATACATACATACATATATTGTTGATTAAATATACACAATCTAGACTTCAGCACAGGTAATAAAAGTGGGAAATAGCTAAATAAGAAGACGCTAATCCTAACCCACATGCAAGGGAAGTGTGAGTGCTGGAATCCTCCACTGTATTTATCATCATACTTGAAGATATCTATCTTGCAGAGCAGTAGACTTGTGACTTGACTTGAGTGCTGAAGGCAAAGCCTTGACTTCGTGACCCAAAAATATAAAAAAAAAATGCTCTACTGAATGTACTGGAGTCTGCTGGAGCTCTGCTGGAGCTCTGCTGAACTGCCATGAATAATGAATAACACTCACCAGAATGTGCACAAGGTCTCCATAACCAAATGCACACTTTCAGTCACAGCTGTGAGTGCCAGAAAAAAAAAGAGAAAAAAAAGAAAAAAAAAAATCTGCTCTCCAAATTTAGATGGGAGAAATTAGCCTTTCCTTATAAAGGTAATAGCAACAGTCTGTCCACATAAATGAGAAGCTCAGTAGTTTCCTCTCTTCATATCCAGCACGTTGCCTGTTTCCCTCTCTGCAGCCTGAAAATGATTCTGAAGCACAAGTTAGCACAATTTAGTTCGGTTCAGTTAGAGATCTAAGATCATGATACATCTGTTAATAATAAGTAAGACATTGGACATCTTCTGGGTGTGGAAATAGTGATAAAACAAATAATAAAATATCTACCATCTAATAAGACGTTTGATTAAATTCTCCTCCCATAAATAATCTCTTCACAAAAGACTGTTTGAAGTTACTGAAACAGTTCACGCTTCTCGTAAACACGGCCTCCACACTGCACGTCGCGATGCTCAAAGAGCGTTATCAAAAACATCAAAACTGAAGCCGAACCCTTTTTCAGTGAAGTTGAATACAATCACAGATGTAATTGCGAGGTTGACAGTTACAGTTAATGATAGAGATCACAGCTTTGTGTTAAATCCTTCTCTCCAGCCTCTGCAGTCATAATCCGAGTGCTCTTAAACCACACGTCCGAGAGATAACGAAGTCCAATATTTACCTCATTATCTCGGAGATTCTCTTCTTTGCTCTTACTTGCTTATTTGCATCTTTGTGAACCACCTACAGTTACAAGTATACAAGAGCAGAAGCATTGTACCACACACACACACACACACACACACACACACACAGAATGAGAGAAACAGGAGGAGGAAACACAGGAAAGCACACACCTGTTAATGTGCAGATACACCAAATTAATCTCACACCTGCACTCTCACACACGTAATTTCCCTCACACACACACACACACACACATGCGTGCACACACGGCTCTATAGAGACTCAAGCAGAGTGTTGGGCATTGTAGATTATTTTGTGTGTGTGTGCTCATGCGAGTGTTTGAAGGTAATTGAATGGAGAGTTGAAAAGTATATATACTTCTGTTTTACAGTGTGCTGTGCCAAATTCCATGGTGTGCAGGAGCTCTCTGTATTTGTTCTCCCTCTCTGCCTTTCTCTTGCTGTGTGTGTGTGTGTGTGTGTGTGTTTAAAGGTAACAGAATAATGTGTCTTATCGAACAGAGTGTTTGTGTGTTATCCTTATCTCCTCTCACACACTTTATCCCTAGGCTACTTAGACTGCTATCCTGCTGCTCTGCACACACACACACACACACACACACACACACACACACACACACACACACACACACACACACACACACACCTTCTCTT
>JBBMJY010000020.1:25490168-25503214 GCA_037833715.1 Toxotes lorentzi
ACACACACACACACACACACACACACACACACACACACACACACACACACACACACACACACACACACACCTTTTTTTCAGATTTAACAGTAGATTCAAGGCTGTATTAGAAATTATTTTTGTAACAACCAGGGAAACAGACAAAGACAAATTGTAAACTAATAAAGTTAAAACAGACACATATGGTCTGTGCACATACAGTGATGGAGTCCTAAACAGACAGAAGATGCCTTTAATCCACAGAGACTGTAAGAGTATAAAACCGTGACAGCTGTATGGTACATCACTGAAAGACAGAACTCAGGATGAAGTGTTCCTCTATGGGTTTAGAAAATTCCCATTATTCTTAAAGTGAACCATTAAAACTCTCATAAGTTCACTTATGAACAATTTACGAGAGTTTCGGTGTTTGTGTTTAGAATTTTCTTTTTGGAACGAACAAAACGTAGAAGTGGTCCAGACCTGTCATACGAGCTCACCAGACCAATATCATCGCTTTCCAATTGACTTCATAACTTTTGAACTTACACTTTTCAGTTTCTGCCAACACACCAACCACTGCCTCAGGGTCTTTAAGCAGGTCGCTGCTCAGCATCATCCTGTGTTGCACCTGAAAATGTAAGATATGTAACCTATAATACTCCCTCATCTAATATGTCCATGATGTGGCATCGCTCAGACCACCTCTCATCATCAAGCATCTAACTTTATGTCAAACCATTGCATCTTTATTTCTGTGGCCGTTACAGTTCTGATGATGATGGCATCAGTCCTGTTAATGTTTTCAAACTGTTTTTTTTTTTTTTTTCCGGGGCCTCTGATGCCATGACGAATCCTGCCAAACTTCACACACAGGTTTAAATTGACTCACTTTCTAACTGTATTTCAGATGCCCGGATGTCACAGAATTTTTTTTTGCAGCTCAACCGGGATTAAAGAGAAGCACTGATCAATGGCTCAGAGGCTCAGAGAGAGGAACTGGCCTCCAAACTAAACACACTGGGACACGCCAAGAAGCAAGAGACCTCGGAGTGATTTTTTTTTTTTTACTTTAATTTCAAAGCATTTTATCAGTTGAGGAACATTTCTAAAGTGAGAGCATTTCTGACTCTGAACATCACAGACACTAATACACACTTTTCTAACTGGCAGGCTGGATTACTGTAATGCTCTCCTTTCTGGTTCACCAAAGAACGCAACAAATCACCTACAATTAATCCAGAATATTGTTGCACGAGTGCTGACGAAGACCAGGAGCAGATCACATATTACATATTATCTTAAAGTCTTTACACCGGTTGCCTGTTAGACTATTTCATGGTCTTGCACCAGACTATTTTTTTTTTATTAGGAGGGCCCTTCAGATCCTCTGGTCCTTCCCGTTTTAGTTCCAAAACACAGAATGAAAACCTTCCGTTTCATTCTAAAACGTTGTAGTGTTATGATACTACCGTTTGTTTGAGGACTGGTCACAGCTGGACTGATAAAGCTGGGCTAAAGTCGAACATTGACATTCTCTTGGACGCAGAAGGCAAACTTCATCAAAAGTGTTGCAGGAGCTGTGGTATAAACTGGAAAGCAATATCAAGTTAGCATGAATGAACAATGACAATTTAGACTGAATTTAGGTTCTGTCAGTCTGATGATTATTGTCCATCTGATCTCTCAACAGCGTAGCACTGGCAATCCCTGGTTTATTAAACAGAAAAATATTTGTTTTTGCAGAACTTTAATAAGGCCTGTGTGTGTTTAATGTTGTGCTGCCGTTGTCTTTAAGTTAATCTGACACCCTTGTGAGTGACCTCGATCCAGTAACATCGTTACATTTGCCATTACTGTTGTGACTTTTACATTCAGCCTTTACCTTCACATCATTTCATTTACATCAGTGTATAATGTTATTCATTTGTTTCGTAGTGTTTTGCCTTCCTCTGACTCCCTGCCCCAAAGCAAGCCATGGATGTTGTGGTTGTGCGATAATGCATCTTAACCACTGGCCATTTAGAATACACATATTTTTATCGGATGAATACAAATCGCTCATTTTGGAGTCCTCGGTTGCCGGAGCACAGAACTGCAACATCTCCTTTCCTGTGAAAGGAGAGATGGAGATAGGAAAAGGCTCAGAGGTCAGGTCCTGGTCCTGGTTTTAAACCAGGCTGGATTCTTTCTGTGCAGAGTTTCCTCCACAGACATGCAGGTGAAATTGAAATTTTGTGAATGCAAGAGCAAATTTGTATGTCTGTCTAGCGTACACTTAGTCTGGTACCCTGCCTCTCACTCACTGCATGCTGGGATAGGCTCCAGCCCTTCCTGTGACCCCTGAAGAGGATGAACATTTTTAGAAAATGGAAGTTTGGATGAAGCTTTTTTTTTTTCTCTCTCTCTCTAGCATTTAGAGGATTCCATCAGTTTCTATCATGAGTACACCTCTGACACTTTCAGGTCAGTCCTCTCAGTTAGGAACCTTCCTAATAAATAATGACTATTTGATATCACACCTTAAAACTCCAGCCTGCCGTCCACTGTGACAGCTCACAGCTAGCAGCTCGACAAGAAGCACCAGCATTTACATCACCTTTTGACTGGAATGGTGAAAACATGCAGAAGCTCCTGGACTCTCTCTGGCCCACTGTGTCGGACACACACACACTCACTATGCATGTAAAGACTTTAAAGGGAATGTGTGATGCCTGTGTGTGTGTGGGTGAGTGTGTGTAGTATGCCAGCTTGACAATGCAGTTGTAAAGCTAAGCCCAGCTGACTCTCGCCCTTTCTCTCTGTCCTCCACAATACAGAAATCCATGATTCAACTGTCACTGCTGTACCCCACAGCAAGCCCTATCACTGTATGTGTGTGTGTGCATGTGTGTGTTCGTTGTATTCTAACAACATTTTCTCTCGCTCTCTCCCCACCAGGTAAATCCCTGCCTGCCTTCTCACCTACACTAAAAGTAAGAAAATCAATACTTGTGATCTCTGTTTCTTTCCCTCTCTCTCTTTCTTGCACCCTTGTGCTCTGTCTTGCTGTCCGTGGTTTCTGCACACACACACACACACACACACACACACACACACACACACACACACACACACACACACACACACTCTCTCTCTGGTGTTTTTATTCATGAGAAATCCGACATTTACACACAATACCTATGATCTACATGTATATAATTTATAAAAGTGACCTGTGGCCAAACCTTTGGTAACCTCTGTTTTCTGTTTCATCTCTGTGGTTTGAAGTGGTCTCAGTTGGAAAAGCATGATGCCACATGCTTCTCTGCAACAATTAAGATCTAGAAACATTTGAGTCAGAATCTGAGGACGGTTGATGGGTTGCTTAGTTGCTGTCAGTATAATCTGATGAAACCACACAGTCCAGATGAAGCAATTTAGCTGAGTTTTTGAGTGTTCTGTTAAAAATAGTGTTTTTTTTCAATAATTTTATTCATTAGTTTAATCATGGACTAAATAGATAATGTTATAGAGGGTATGAAATCTAAATGCTAAATCAAAACATATTTAGTATATGTTTTCATGTTTGTGTGCAGTAAAATGTAGTATGTAGTATTTTCTGAATTTGACTCACTTTGACTCAATTTGACTTCCTATGTAATTTGGTACAAGGCTGATTTCCAGCCCTGTATAAAATTACATTGCTATTTCCTGCAAATTTCCTAGGAAATGACATATTATACAACAATGTTACCACACTGTAATTTATTTATTTATTTTTTACATTTGAACGATCTGGAAGTGGAGCTGTAGCAGTCAGTAGGCTTAAATGTATCTGATGTGTAAACTGTCTTTACATATCTTAAACGAGTCTAACAAGAACTAAACCTAGACTTGTTCATTTGCTGTATTTCTGCCAGTAGCTGTTAACACGTGTGGTATTTTTCTCACTCATTCTCACTCAAGACTATTCTCAGTCTTTTTAATGCAAAGAAGCAAAAGCCCGTTAGCTGACCTTCAATCAAATGGATTAACCTGGACAGAGTAGGAAAAACAAAAAAAAAAAAAAAACCTCGAAGACGGAAAGTAGGTATTAGTCTTCCTGGAGCAGACAGTTAAATTCATGCCATAAATTTCAAGGAGAATTATATGTTTGGCTTTGATATATACAAAGTCCTTTATGCCCATGTGAATGACCAGTGTAATCCTGTGTTGTCCTGGGATGATGAATGTGAAAAGAACAAGACTGGTAATTCCTCTCTACCAGCCAGAGGTTTAAGGATGAATCTGCCTGGATACAGACAGAAAGAAACAGGAGAAGATTAAGAGGAAGAGTGGAAGAGAAAGGAAAAAAGAAATTAAACCCGTCCAGGCCTTGGTGGCTTAATCCACCTGAGCTGGACGTAGAAAGAGGAGGGAAAAGAAAGACGGGAATAAAGTGACACACATAGAAGGAACACAGACAGAAAGGGATGGTGACAAGGGAAGAAAAGATGGACAGCCAATTTCAGCAAGCCAGCGAGAAGTGAGAGAGAAAGAGAGAGAAGGACAGTTAATCTTAGTTGTCCTTCACACCTACAGACCTCTGTGTCAATCACATGACAGAGGATGGGACACGGCGCTGATATCACTTTTCCTGTTTTTGTTGTTCACATTTTTTCAGGGCTTAGTAACGAAGGACAGGAAATCCAAGCTAACAGCTTTGACATTTAAACACAGCAGTTATAACATAACTTTCATGTCATTATTTCATCACTGTATGTACTCGCTGCTGTTTCAGTAGGATTTAGGAGCATCGATCGGCAGAAATGGAATATAATATTATTCATAATGTGACGCATGTCACCGTATTTCTACAGTAGTAGACAAAGAAAACACTGGCTATAGAGAGACCCTTTTGTACTTTTATGTTACCTGAAGGCCACCGTAGATTCTCCTACACACGTGGAAAGGGTGAGGGGAGATGCTGATATTGTTTAATTAAACAGTGTCCAGCAGTGAGAGTGAGGCTGCATGTTACCTCTACATTCAACGGTGCTTTCGTGCAGAATCAACAGTGATTTTGACATTGATAAGCAGCTTTCATCCAGTGAATGCAGTGTTCTCTTCTGTGGACAGAGCACAACTAACCCACTCTCAGCCTGCGGAGGTGCTGCTGAGCTTGTTACAGGTTTAAATATCCTCCATCAGGTGGATCACATTGCTTGTTTCAGAAGTAACCATAGCATGTCACCAGTCTGTCAGTAACATCTGTACATCTGGACTAATCAGTGTATGTCAGCTGTTGAATGCGAGCACATATCCAGAGCAGCCCCCTCAACTGAACACATGCATAATGGTTCAGGCAGATCTGACCTGAAACATTTTTTTTTTTTTTTTAACCTTAAAGTTAAGAGTAGTTATGGCCAATGTGCATAACTTTGGGATGTGAGCTCTGCACCTCACTGAACTGTGGCTCATTAAATCCTCATTTTGACTGACTTTCTTGGGCAAACTTGGGCAAAGGTGACTTGCATGTCTTGGTGACCATTAGAGGTTAGAGGCTGTTATTTTACTTTACCTGCCTTTCCTTGCTCTTTGCTCACTGGCAGAGGAACCACTGGGCAAGAAAACATTTTTCTTTTTCTTTTTTTTTTCATTAAATTAAAACAGTAGTGTGCCTTGACTTTAAGAAAAAAACAAAGAGCAGAGTGTGAGAGACTATAACTGAGCCCAGACGCTCTGTTTCCTTATTTTAACACTAGAAAATTTCATTCCTCTGTAAGTGAAATGGCACATATTCTGCACCACATACAGTTTGGTACAGCACAGTACCATTACAGAGTAGTTACATGGTTTTGATGCTGAGCATAAAAACACCTTTATGATGAATAGAAAGACGTTTAAGTGCTGCATATGAACAATGGATTATTTTATATTGTACTGTATCTGTCTGTAATGCATGCAGGAGGTATAAGAGAGTATGGTGACAGACAGCTCCTGAGGAAATCCCTGGCCATCTGAGACGTCCCTTGACAATGAGGACATCCTTTGATCCTTCTTATAAAAAGTTCAGGTCACTACACTTGCTTTAAGTAGAGAAGAAGGACCTAACATGATGAGGGTGAATGATGGAAACAGGCCGTCTATGAGTCTCTGACATGCACGCAAGCACACGCAAATACACACACATACATGTTACAGTCTGGCATTTAAGTTAATAACATGGAAATAAATTAGAAATGGAGCAGCGCATTCAAAGTCCACTTGACATTTGCAGCCTGACGTGGGAGATTTCTGATGCTGTGCGAGGGCTGTTGTTTTTTTTTTTTTTTAAATTCATCTGTCTCACAGTCAGACTGGCATTACAGCCATATTACTTTGATGCTCACCATGTCTTCACCACGGCACAGCACTCAGTCACTGAACTCAACAAGAATTCTTCTTCAAAGATGTTTTTTTTTTTTTTTCAGTCAATTCTGCAGTTTAATTCTTAATGACTTAACAAACAATCGACCTGGACATTTGTACTCTATGTCCTCAGCTTCTCTCTGCCACACTGCTGACCTGTTGTGTCATTGTGACACATTGATATTTATTTATTTATTTATATATTTTTTTTACTGACCGTGTTTTGTTACCTGTGTATCTGTATGTACGGTTTCTGCTTTGCTGCTGTGTGTGTATGCCAACTGTGTGTGGTCACAGTTATGAGAGAGTGTGAGGCTGTGTTGCATCCATCAGGTGTTTTCTTCAGCTTATTTGGTGTTGGTGCCTCTACACCAGTGTTTTAACAATAACATTAACATTTAAGCAATGTTATAGTTGTTGTCTCAGCTCAGGAGTTTTCTGACTATACTTGTGTATGAGTCCCAGAGAAGTGAAGAACAGAAGAGAGACAGTAATTCTCTCTGTGTTTTTGAAATTCATATTTTTGTTGGGATATTTTAAGTTTGGTGATCCAGTTCACAGAATATTTCATGTCTCTGTCTTAGAACATGAGGAAGGTAAAACACAAATCACAGACTGGAACAAATGTATTCATGTAATTTAAAAAAAGTCCTGAGTACTATGACTCCTTCCCATTACCTCCCCTCACTCTTGTTTTCCTATCAGCGCCTCCATTTTCTTCTACAGTAGAAAGGCCTGAGTGTGTTGACTTACCTCTTATAACATGGCCATTAATGCCATGTTTAAACAAAAGTTTTAATTGCTCCAGAGAGCAACTTTTTTTTTTAATTACAGGACATATTCCTTTCAGTAAACTCTAATCTGAAAAAGAAGGAAATAAAAAACAGTGTAACTGAGAGAAGACCCACAGAAACACATCCTCAGCTGAACCTCGTGAGCTTCTATCAAATCACTAATGCTCCCGCTGACAGTTTATGTTTAGTTTTCTCAAATACATGTAGTCCAGAAAATACCTCAGTAACATAACAAAGAATTTACAGGCTCTATAACTGTCAGGCAGTGTTCACACTGACAATAACGCATGCTGAAAAAACACACAGCCATCACATTCATTTAAAATGGAGCCAGTCTGCTGGTGCAGCTAGCAATGTTAAACCAACATGCAGCCCCCTCTGGTTTTATTTTTGAATGTTTTATTTATTTGATTCATATATATATATATATATATATATTTTTTTTTAATTGTTATTTTTTTCTATTTGTCGTTCTTCCAACACAGGGCTGTTTATGTTCTAAATCCCAAAATAGGAGTGAATTAATTATTTACTTGGCCGCAGGGTGGACTGTGCCAACTTTAATATTTCACATTCAACTTAATTCAGCTTATGTTCAGTGTCATGCCCTCGACATAATCCGTCAGTACCTTTATGTGCACACTATTCCCTGTGATGTCTTATCCTGGTTTTAATCATACTCAAGATGTGCTATAGAAAATAACCTGATTATTCAGATCTGTGTATGACTCTCAGATTATCCAGGTGACGGTTCATCAGTGCAGGAGTCTCTGTAATGCTTCCACATCACAGATGTGATTTCTGTCATTTTTTTCTCTGTCATTTCTGTGCTGAGGAGCAGGTGTTATTAAAGCTGCAGTGTGTAACTGATTTTCTCGTATTTTTTAGTTGAGGTATGCTTTAAAACATATCTTAATGCAGAGAGGTGCTGTCACAGGCTTCTGTGATCCAGACTCATTGAAGAGGCTGGCAGCAGTTCAGAGAATGTTCTCGTCTAAAGTTGGATGTAGGTGAAAGGCTGGGCGGAGCATAGCGAAGCAGGGGGAGCGAGGGATGGGAGGAGCAGAGCGGTGGTTTGCTCGGTCTCACGCTGGCACTGGCTTCATTTCCAGAACTTGCCGTAGCTTTAAAGGGGCAACATATGTAAGTGTTTCAATTTAAAAGATTGAAAAATAAACTGAGATGATCATCAGTATGTGAAGAACAGTTATCAACAGAATGTGGCTCCTAATACCAGTTTGTACCTCAAGAGGTGATAGTCACTGTAGGATCCGGTCTACCCTCAGTCCAACAGGAGAGGATGAAGAAGTGGTAACAGTGAGTCAGGTATAAACCTGTGCTTTCCTCCTGCCACCACATCTTCCCAGTCTCTCTTACTGGGCAGACTGGGTGTGAAATCATTGTCAGTCCAACGTTGACCAAAGAAAGCAGCCAACCAGATTGCAAGGTAAACCTGTGTGGAAAACATAAAACTTGGCAACATGTCAAAAATTGCTGTGTGCTGGGGTTAGATGTTTTCAATCTAACGTTAGCCCAACGTGAGGGTGAGTGGTGTCCAGCAACACGCACGCAGCTCACCCCGGTAAAAATGGATTGTTTTGACAGTCCACCAATCCACAGCTGTAGCTTCCCACTGGGAGCTGTCCTGGTTTGCCTGATGGCCAGTCCAACTAAGGCCCAGGAGAAAGGGGGAGGGGGAGGAGGGACCAAAGAGTGCCTTTCCTTGTTTCTTACGATAGGGGTGGACACCTCAACTTTCTGGTGATATGCTGCCCCATCTGTATTTGTTTGGACGATGAATTTAATGGACAATTCCTACACATTGCCCCTTTAATAAGATACTTTCACTTCCAGCTGTCCTGACCATGTTCATTATACATATACACTCTCTCGATCAAAAGTTGTTTTGTTTTTTTTTTTTTTGAATAAAAAATTGAACATACTCCTGTTCCCTGTAGTATTATCTATATTGTCCTGTAGTATTTTCATAGATGGATGACAGTGTGAATGTGTCGTGACAAAAGGGTCAGGACATGACACAGACTGTCATTACCCTCAGCCAAGTTTTAAACTAACAATAGAAGTACAGAGATGTGGTTCACCTGCTAAATGTCACTGAAACAGATGCAAAAGCCAATACGATACCTAATGATCAGTATTCCTAGATTTTCCTGCCTCCGGACATTTTTTCATAGATGTCCAAAAGCACCTCAGTACAAAAGTAGTTTGTAGACGTTGTCTGCCATTCATTATGTATCATTATGCTCTGCTGTGTTCAAATGCCTTTTTTTAGAGCTAAGATTAAACTGTAGCTTGATTATCCTTCCAAAGGACATACTTCTCTCCAGATGCCACTTGCAGGTCTACTAATGGTAATTATTATTCCAGCCAACAATCTGACGGCAGGTGGACTGACCAGGGTAGTGATTTTCCCTCCATCTAGCACACCTGAAATAACTTAGGAGATTGTACCTTAAGATTAAGCTTAAGCTTTGCCTTAAGAGTGTGATTCTACCTGAACTCCAGAAAACCTATGTAATTTTCACCTCGTGGTGTTTGTGATTCTCATTGCAGAGCATATAAAATAGACTGAAACTGAAATATATCAAGACATATAGAGAGGAAAGCTTATACTTTGTATGCCTATACAGTTTTAGCTAGGCATTATAGACTTTCCAACTAATTCATTTTTGGAACACAAAGATCTGTGGGAAAGTCAAGATCCTCTTGATGCAACCAAGTCGTTTCATTCCAAGCCCCTGCAGTGACTGTACTGTGCGCTGGCTAGAGCTTAGTTTGGTGTCAAAAAATAAAAGATATACTTTTCACCAAAAATGTCAAACTAGCAGATTGTGGACATGTTTTGGATGGTTGTTTGAGAATAAAAGTTTTAACAGTTATTGGTTTGTCCAGTTTTGTAGATTCTGTTCATTGAGGATTTAGCTAGCTGGTGCAACCATGTCACCTAGAAATATTGAGAGGCAACATACTTTTTAATTGAATGGAGTTGCCAGGAGGTTGCTGGGGTGAATGGCAGGTATACAAAGCACACTACTCATCTGCGGTTGGGTTTAGGCTACAACTGCCTTGGTTAAGGTGACAGAAAGATCATGGTTTTGGTTAAATGTATGGAAACTGGTTATGTCTTTAAAAAAAAAAAAATCTGTAGTAAACTAGACCACTGGACTCCACCTCTAATGGGCTGTATAGGCCAATTAGAGGCAGCCAAGCCTATTAATGGCCTAACAATCATAAGGAGTCTCAGTGTCTTCCTCAGGACAGCACCTGTGTGAGGTCAGATTTACACCTGAAAGACGTTGTTAAGCTTTTAATGGTCTTCTACTGCCGTGCCACTATGTTATGTGGTTATACAACATGTAGGGGTTCACTAAGTACAATTCTTGAGAGAGAGTTGCAGCAAAGGTCCATAGTTGCCAGGTGCCCTTTATCCCATCATTTATTTCTTGTTTATTGAAGGTCTTGACTTAGCTCTCAGTGAGTGTGCTTCTCATTGCATACTGAGGGTCATCTCTCTGGCATTTTCTTGCAGCTTAATTGGTGGTGAACTGACCTCTCTCTGACTGTATCTGATCAATGTTCATGGCCCTACAGATGCAGTGTTTGACTACTGTTGAAACATGTATACCTGTCCGTTTACAATTAGCACCTGTAAAATCTTGTAGACTTGTTTTCCTGTCTCACCTTACATGATCACATGATGCTCTGGAAAATAAACAGTTGGTCTTGAGAATGGAAAGTGCCTCCATTAGAGTGATATTACTGTTGGTGGTGCTCAGTTTGAACATATTTTCAGTCGTAGTTGGGTCTACTAAATATTTCATGTCATAAACGGTACAACGTTTGTTTAGAGCAGTCACAACCATTATGTTTTTTTAATATCATTCTGTTTAGATAAAATCAACAGCCATGATATCTTTCACTTTGCTTTATCTTGCACGTTGACGTTTGGCCTAAGGGTTACTGTTTGCAGACCCCTACATTGTAGTGTTCATTCGTTGCCACTAGTAAATGGTATAAATTGGGAAAGAGACAAAATGATTGGTTTTCTGAACAGTTGTCTTGGTGTTGGTTGTTTTTTTCCGTTCTACCTTTGTCATTCACTTCAACATTGTTTTCTTTAAGGCTCTTCTCATATGTTCTTTCCCAGCAATATTACTGCTATAGCAAACCAACAACGATGAACAAAACATTAGATTTGCTAAATATGGGTGAATGTGAATTAATAATCTCCCCCACAAGCTGTTAGAAGGTTTAATCGTCACTATCTGACAGCACGCTGTAAACAGCAAAGCACACCTGTTGTAGGACATTGGCAATCATCCCCATCCCCTCTAGGAGAGAGATGTATGAGCTTAAAACTGCAGAGTTAGTTCGCAGGAAGCAGTGTTCCTCAGTGATAGGCATGTTCACACAGGGGCTTAAACTCTAGCCTTTCATTTTATGGCAGTATTTTAAAGATATGTAAATAGTGAAAAGCACTGCAATGTCCAGATGTTCCAGATGCAGAGTTTAAGGTGGGGTTGGGGTCAGGGGAAAGTAACGCTACATGTGCAAGGTCAATTTGATGCTATTTGCTACAACATATACTATTAAACCAAAATTCATATCAGACATAAAGTTGTTTGGTGACTATTCACAAACTAAAAATTAAGAATCAATAGGGCTTTCTTCCATCACATCACTCTGGGCAAACCTCTCACTGTGGAGAATGCAGGAAAGATCAGTACTGAGGCACACGAGTTACAATAGCTGGATGTAATAGAGTCTGGGTGAACATACAACTTTCTGAAGGGACGAGGTATTTTCATCAAAAACTGGCTAAGATCAGCTAAATGTACAGAGAAGTGGCTGTTGCACTTGGTTATTTAAACCATAATTTAAAAGTAAAAAGTGCAAAATTGGGTCCATGTACACACGTGTCTTTATGAGGAGTTGAAGAATGTCGGAGAGGAGAGACAGAGCAGCCGACATGTTCCTTTGCTCTCTCCTTTCAAGAATATAACATCTCTCATAGGTGTGTGTACTGTATGTGTGTGCAGATGTGTGAAAGTCAAAACTAAAGGCGAAGCCACTTGTTCATACACACATACCCAAAGAAAAGGAATCACTGCTGTCAAGGTGTGTCTCTTAGCACACCTCTGTGTGTGATACCAAACAGTGATGTTTCAGTTTCCTGTTATTTCTGTTAAAAGAAGAGTTTCAGCATGATTGTGTATTTTTACCCGAATATATCAAACGATTGCAGTTTCCCAGTGCTTTCATCATGTTGTGAGATTTATGGGAAATTCACAGCTCACCAGATAAAGGCTCTGTGGAGCTACTGCAGCAAAGCCACAGTGGAAAATAGAAGAAAAAACAAAACAAAACAAAACATCCACACATTCTAAATTGTACCTATTTCAAGCAGCCCTGATTGAACGCTTGCCTCAGAAGCAAATAATGTGAGATCATGGTTTGATTATCTGACTGATGGAAGGCTGTGATCGGAAAGATGTTACGACCTGCAGGCACCAAACCCAAGATGTTGATTTGCATGGTGAATAAATGCAGCGTTACCCTACTGTCATTTCACTCAGCTCATACAGAATGGGTTATTATGTGAATGCCACATATGCACAGGATCAAACTGTAACGTCTGAGCTCTGACTTCATCAGGCTCCACAAGGAAACACGGCACAACTGAGACTGAGGAGTGATGATAATGATTTCAGCACCGAGGGAACTAGACTGAGAGTCTACAGGTGAAGCTGGGCTGTAGGGGGTGTTCATAAAGGCTATATGCACAACAAAGGCAGTTTATATTGGCAAGCATAAATTATCATTATTGTTATTATTATTTGATCTACCGTATGGGGGCATAACAATAACATTTTGAGAATT
>JBBMJY010000020.1:25509877-25522320 GCA_037833715.1 Toxotes lorentzi
TAGATAGATAGATAGATAGATAGATAGATAGATAGATAGATAGATAGATAGATAGATAGATAGATAGATAGACAGAGAAAGAAAACAGGGCAGGAGAGAAGAACAAATAGTGGGAGAAAGTAAATTATGAGTGCCTGGTATTTTGGAGACCTGGAAAGTAAATGTCAGCATGTAGCCTAAGTGACTGCTGTTTTATTCCTGGACAGTTAATTTCTCGAGTAAGATTCAGATTCTCTCGACACAAAAACAAATGGGGGGCAGACATATTAATGTGACCACAGCTTTGCAGAAAAAGATTGTCTCTTCTCTCCTGGAATGGAGTAGACAAGTGGGCTGTTGAGGGCAGATTATTCTTCGCCAAAAAAGGGAATATCCACAACCCGGCAGTAATAACCTCCCTGCATCATGTGCTGTGAATTTTACAGATAGATGGTTGTTGTGCCTAAGCTTTGCTGTGATGCAGCTTCTCTATTTATAGCCAATCCCAGCATTGTAAGCATTGTAAATATTTTGGCAACAAAGCTGTCTGGACAGAACAAAAAGTAAATTTGGTCAGAATGAGAAGGAAAAGGAGACAAAAGTGGCTAAAACAGCAGGGTGAGCAAAAGGAAGAGGAAAAGAAATGCCTGATCGAAAGCAACACGGGAGGCAGGGGAGCGTCTCTGGATATTTTTATTTCCATGAAGTCTCATGTCAGTCATGCAAGTCTCAACTTTCGATATGCTAAAGAATTTATGTCATGTCAGACCACAGGGAGACTTTTGGGTGATTGGTTGCACCTATTTTGCAGCAGCTCTTCCCTCATGTATGAATGCAGCAGGCAGGGATAGATAGAAATCAGCATTTGGCTGTCATCATGTTGGTGGATTCAGATGCTCCACGACTCTTAGTGTAAACCCTTTACCATTCTCATCAAGCCTTTAATTAATCTGCTTCCTACATTGAAAGCTGCTTAGTAATTTCTCCCGCCTTATCACATGATGTGGCGACAAGAAAACTGTTGGATGGGAAACGTCAAACACGGATGGATGTGTGTCTATGAATCCATGGAAAGGCTTGACTGATATCTAAGCAGCATAATCCAGATCACTGATGTTAACACTAATGCCAACACCACACTTTGCAGATATTTGAACATATGACTGCACTGTCTTCTGTCTCATAAAGTAACATATCTTGCCTGTTCCAGTAAAAGAAATCAGTGACGGGCTAAGTCTAATGCATGCAGACTTGACTTTTACCTCATAAGCATTATTTTATGCCTGGAGTGATATGGTGACTCATGGTTTACGTAACAGCCTGAGCCTGTTGAAAGGGGTATCGTTCATTAAAAAATGATCAGGGGTGATTTCAGAGTGGAGATTGGTATATTTGCAGGGATGCGTGTGCCAGAAATTCGGTTCAACAAGGGAGAAGATAACCTGAATATGTCTTTGTGGGCTCACACAAACACGCGCACACACAACATCACTCTTTTACCCCTGATATGTCATGTCTGTGCTTTCCAGCAGAAGACATTCCTACAGGACCGGACAGGACATTGAGAACTGTGGGACCTGCAGGGACTGTGCCTGCATCATCTACAGGTATGTGGCTGGATGCATGTGTGAATTCTCTGCATATTCAACGCTTGTTTTACATGTGAGCAGTGGGAGACACAGTGCGTGTCTCGGTGCACAGTTATGTGCATCACGCTGTCATTTTGAATCACATCAGTTCTGGGAGTTCAGTTTTATGGCTTGGTTGGATTGTCGTTCTGCTCTGTGTGACAGCACAGCCGGATGCAGCACTTTGAGTATGGCCACTCATTGAACAAACACCGCTGCAGGTCTTAACGCTGAACACCGTTACAATAGATTTATTAAGACATCACACACAAACACACACACACACACACACACACACACACACACACACACACACACACACACACACACACACATATTCAAGTTAGTGTTCTATATTTATGAGGACACTCATTTACATAATACATCCCCTAACCCTAACCTAAACCTGACTCTAACCTGAGCCCAAAACCCAAGCCTTAACCCTCAAACAGCCCTCTGAAAATTATCTAGGACTTCCAAGATTTCCCCTCAATACTGAAATGTCTTCACAACAGTGATTTTGCTATAATTTGTCCACAGAACCATAGAAAGACGTGTGCACACACACACACACATACACATTTACACTAGAGCAAGGTAAATTTCACATTGTCTGTCTCAGCAATGCAGGAAAAAAAGAAACAAAAACCAAGGGTTAAACCAAGGGTAATTTACAACACAGTACATTGTAAATAACCTTAATTTGAAATTAATCTTAAGAACGCACAAACACATGCGCACCGCACAACTCTTTACCTGCTAACACTGGTGAAACAAGGCTACACAACACACACATAGATTAAGAAATAAAGAGAGTAAAACACACTTTTACAACAGGCAAACACAAACATGCACACCTGTTGATGCTACGGTGCTGAGTGACTTCTAGCTTGGACCAAAGGTGCATTGCTCTACACGGCAGGTGGCCAATTAGCAGAAGCCTGAGGCGGGACCTCCTGCTGGGGTTATAGCTCCTGACCAATTAGAGGACTTGATTTATACCAGCAGTAACTCTCAGTAGTCACACTGCTGCACACACACTATGTGCACTGTGAGCTCACACACACAGGTACACGTTGTGAAGAACAGCATATACATGCAGAACAAAAGAGACATGAACATAAATGTGCACGTAAGTGCACAAATACACACATGCTAATACACACACAGACCCCCTATATGTGATATAATAATTAGCAATGAACAGTCTTCAGCAGGATCAGTCACACGTCAGCTCTGACAACTGCTGCTGCATCAGCAGAACTAACTCATACGCACACACACACACACTCATATCAAGTGTGATGATGTTTCCTGTTAGAAACCATTTATTTATTTATTTAAAATTCTGTCCATCCTTTAGCAAATGTCATCAATTCAAACATTAATCCATTTTGGATTCAATTCAAAGTTGGCAAGATACCCAGCATGTCTTATCAAACTTTGCTCATTTTATTGTTAACTGTTATGTTGACTGGTTGAAACATCACTGGTGGCAGACTGTCTCAGCTGTAGTTGATGAACATTCAGTGAGTAACTTGACCAAACTCTGACTAACTAACACTAACTAACTAACTAACTAATAAAATAAATAATATCTCTCTAGCAACACTGTAAGATTCCAAGTCAAGATTCAGCTCAGCAAGGCCAGTAAAATGGAGACTCTTAAGTCTCTCCTCCTGACAATCAGAGGATGAATCGAGTCTGGGACCCTGGCTGGTATCTGTGTTCGGGCCCATATTATCTGGTGATGTGAGGGTCCAGTCTCAAACCTCCAGAACTGCTCACAGACTCATCGGGGGCCATCTCAATAATGATCATAATCATCCACATTCTAAGTCATAGCAAACATATTTCATATGTAGGAGTTAGAATGTGGATGTGGACAATTATGATAATGTCATTACTTTCACAGTAACCAGTGAGAGAGGTCTACAAGGAGACAGATGAGAGGAGTTTTGAAATGCTGACAGCAAAACAACAGTACTACTGTACTTAATGTTCCTTAAAATCTCACCTCCTGTTCTCACTGAAGAATAGACAACCTGCATTGACTGTGTTTCTCCAACCATTTTCTCATCTAGACTCATTTAGCCCTCCTGTTTTTTTTTTTATTTCTTTCATTACAGCAAGCAGTTGCACTATAGTCTACATGTTGTTTACATCTGGTTCCCCATGAGATCACATCATGTAGCCTCATGGGGAACCAGAATTAAACAACATGGAGCATTGCTCCTTGATTGCTTCTTTTGGCACAATAACATTAATTCTATCCTGTAGTGTGGGATGTGCCTTTATTTTCTAATCTTGTAATGTGTGCATGCTTGAGACTATAGAGAAGAACATCTGTAAATTTCTCCTCGTGAGTGATGCAATCCGAGTTCAAAATTGGTTAGGATTTTGAAACTCCTGTAGTCTGAGCCCGGCTCTGTCATTGAATCTTTCTTTCTTGTTTCTTAGTTTTATAGTTCCTTGCAAATGTTGAAAGCCTTGGATTCGATAAGAGGATTCAGCACTGCATTCTAATTTGACATGATTGAGTTCAACCCCAAACCTAATGGAGTGTTTAAAATGAAACAGGTTCAACCTCTGAGCAGCATGAATGTGGGCAGGAAGTTTCACGTCTCATTCACGCGTTACATATTTCATTTGTACAAGCTGAAAGCACCTGTTCGTAACTAAACCTGAATAACATGTCTCCTTCTACCTTGGGTCAAAAATCTATCAATTACCCTTCGTATATCTAGAGTCATCCTCTGGGACCATGATTTTCACTGCATCTTCAAGTGTTGGTCGGGTGTAAAATTTGGCTTTCTGGTGGTACCAGACAAAATGTCAGGGAAGTCATTAAATTTACAATGAATTATCCTCGTAGGGCTGTGAATATTCATTGCTCATTTCAAAACAATCTGATCAGACAGACTGATCAGCCTGAGGTCCTTCTGCTGGCAAGTCAAAAAACAGATAAAACAAGCAATTAAAAATAAATATATAAATGAAGGACAACAACAACATGCTGCAGATGCCATCACCAAGGAGGGATTTGATCACTGGCAATCAAGCAGAAGCAGTCAGTGTCCAATCTGCTCGTCAGGGAAGTAGTTTAGTTGAGTGATGGCAGCCAAAAGTGGCCTTGTTATTTCTCAAAGCAGTGGCTCCAATCAGAGGCAAGCCAAGCTTCTCATTAGGACTCTTAGACAGCCTTTCTACTGACATAACATTCACCCTGGGTGATCAAATTCAATTTAGATAGAGCAAAAGTGCATCATATTGTCCCTAAAAAACCCTTTTTGGACAGACTTAAAGGTACACAGCAACAAGGGCAATAAAATATCTACCAAACTCTCTGACTTGGTCGCTGATGGGTTTCAGCCAAAGCCAAATTATAGGTGAAGGTGAGATGATGGCCAACTGGACCTGAATGCAAATTGGTTGTTTCCAATGCTAAAGGCACTCAAAAGATCAATATGGTATCAGAAAGGGCAACAAAATAAAGCACTGCAACACTGAGGAAACTGAGCCTCATCTCATCAGCCGCTTAAAAAGGTAACAAAGCTCAACCTCAGCTACTAACAAGGTGCATGGGACCAGAAGGCAATACTGGGAATTTCTGCATCACAAGGCATAAAACCAGCAAACACGTGGCCTTCAGCAGGTTTAGCAGAAAATGAAACGTGTGATTCATTTTCAGTCAGGCAGTGCAACTGGCCGTAAAATCATTTGCAAAGGTGGTGTCTCCTCAGAAAGTACCAGTATTATAAAATCACTCCTGAAGCTGCTGAAAAACAAATTAATAACAGTGTCTGAGAGGGAAAAAACAGGAATGGTCACTCTAGTCAACATGAGAGTTGAGGAATAAGTCAAGTAATAATTGTAATTACCCAATTTACTCTGAGAACGAGAGCAGTCACAGAAATCAAAATTTAAAATCAAGGTCTGCAATTTTCATGTAGTTTTCAAACCGTGAGTCCCAACAACTAGTTATGAATTAGTTTTTTTTTTGGATGGAAGATACACACTTGAATCAGCTTTAATGAAATGCTTCACCTTCTGTATGAGTGCAATCAGATCACCATCTGCAGAGGGCTTAGGCCAGACAAAGATAGCTGGGGTTGGGGTAAGGGCTTTAAACCTGGGTGTGGGGCTTGAGTGCCAGCCAAGTCCAAGTACTGTCAATTCACAGGCCGATCAATTCATAGATTGAATGAACCTTGGTCCACAGTTTGTTTCATTTTAAAAGATTTGAGTCCATATAACATTTAGATAGTGCTGAGCTTCACTGTGATGAGCTTCCACTTCCATTTCCACTGAGCTGACTGGTCAGTAAGGTATATCCCCATTCATAAGTAAATTGTAGCTGAATGTAGCAGTCCTTCAGGCATCTGACAAGGATACCTCCAGACCCAGAACCAGACCTAGACCTTGATTATTTATCCCATCCACGCCTGCTGCCACTGTAACTAAGACAAGCAGAACTGATGGATGGGTAGATCCACCCATGTAATCTGTGACCCCATCGTGACACCAAGTTTCAAAACTGAATCGAAACTCAAAAATGTTTAGTCCTATTCCACAAACTCACATGTACCGTGACTTCTCTTCTGTAGGTGTTTCGGTTAAGTTTGGCAGATCAGAGAAGCTTCTCATAACATGTTGAACCATTTAAACCCGGGGGGATAAAAGGCCTGAGATACAGCAAGCTTGTTATTGTCTGTGATTGCTACATGTCTGACTTCTTGACACACACAGACACACACACACACAGACAGTCTAATGAGGTCTGCACACACATGTGATGTATGTGTGTGGGTCTGTGTGTGTGTGCAGACCTCATTAAGGCCTCTTGTCAGGGGTGCTGTAAAAAGTGAGAGGTCTTGCCCCAGATGATTCATTTCAGTCAATTGCATGGATGGGATGTCAGTCCATCTATGAGTGCGTTTGTCATTTAGCACTGAGCAGCCATCTGTAGGAAAGCACAGTATCCGCGATTACAAAGTCCAACCTCTCCTAGACTTAATTGCGTCTTTCCTGATTCTAATCCTGTTGCCCTTTCTCCTCCTTTTCTTCTCTTCAGGCTTATCTTTTTTTCCCTGATTTTATTTTCCCTACCCTCCTCCTTTTCTGTTTTCTCACACCCCTGTACTCCCCAGTATCTTTATGAGTTCCTGTCTCCTGCTATCTCTTCCTTGCTATCTCATCTTCATCTTCTTTTTAGTGTTTCCCCATTCTCTCCCCCTCTTTTATCCCCCTACCTCCCCATGAGTATCTCAGTATTTTCCCCTTCTGATTTTTTTCCTTGTTTTTCTATGTCCCTTTGTTGCCCCTCATCTGTGACATCTGTGACATTGAATTCTTCCATGTTCATCCTAATCACAGATTAGGATGAATACAAAAATCTGTGAGATTATTCTCACAGATTTTTGGAATCATTTGGAATGTACTCAGTAAAATTCCTTGTGTGCAAGTGGACAATTCAAACTGATGGCAGTATAAGAGAAAGGACCAGGTGGTGATCAAAAGAATTGGGGTTTATCCTCTGGGAACCTTCAATGGAAATGAAAATTTCATGGAAATCTAATGAGAGGTCAGCAAAAACAAAGACAAATAACCCCCTTGCTACCATGAAAACAAACAAAAAATAAATAAATCATGCTCAAAAACCTCCTCAAAATGTTGGACACAGCATCACAGACCAACCTACTAACACAGCCATCACTTTGCCCCAGACTATGATGAGATCACAGTAGGGAAAGACTAGACCAGGGTCCTCAGCCATGGATTGGATGGATAACCATGAAATTTTGTTTAGACATTCATGGTTCTTAAAGGGTGAATTCTAAGGACTCTGTTGATCCCCTAAGTTTTTGTCTAGCACCACATGTGGCTGACATCTTGACAGCTGTCAAGTTTGGACTGTCTTGAAATGAATGAATCCAAATCACTTTCAAGTCGATGCCATATCTATGACATAGCACACCTCCCTAGAAATGTAACAGCATGTCGAGGTGGTGCAGACAGCAACAACTGTGATTGGTCTGCTTTGGTAGCATGTCTCTCAGTGGCTGGATACTCACAGCAAATTAACCCTCCTTTTACCTCAGTTGGTTCAATGTTCATACCATCTTTTCTCTTTTCTGCTTTGCAGTAAATTCAACATTTATTAGCTCCAAATTTAACATGATCTGCTCAGTTGCCACTGTTTGAGGTATACAAAGAAACTTGACACAGTAGTATAGAAACCCAAGCACCAACTGGCATTTTGGTGTTGTAATTACAGAGCGATGCAGACACCCCTGCGCTTTACTGACATTTGTAGTTCACAGATGATGTAGGTGATTTTTCATCTAGATCTATCATAAGGTCAAAATGTAACTAATAACTTATAATTAACTAATACTTTTAGTTTTCTGACCAAAATATCTGCATATCCAAATATCTGCAAAGCTAATGAAATTCCCTTTAGCTTCAGCTATACTGTTTTTGGTGCTACTTGGCAAATGTTAGCTACTAACATGCAAACTGTGAGGGTGAACATGGTAAAGATAACCTGCAAAACATCCATATGTAATGTTATCATTGTGAACATATTACATTATTATTATGTGGAGCTGTAGACTCTTTTTCTTAGAAATGAAAGTAAAACCAGTTGGTGACAAGAGCTGAAGCAAATGTTTCTGCCACGTGCATTGACATTGTTGGAATCTGCTGACCTGCTGGCCCCTTGAACACTGCATCAGTCCACCAGAGAGAAAGAGAGATGCATAAGACCAGCTGTCCTCTGGCATGCTGCTGGCTTTACTTTCTATTCTATTAAAGCATATACCAGGAACCACTGTCCTGTGCACAACCACAAGCTGTGCATGTGTGTGTTCATGTGGATGTGCATGTACAGACAGAATGATCAGTCATACAATCAGCGTTCACTACTCTGTGTGTGTGTGTTAGTCTGCCGTAATTCTAAATAGCACCTGGGTCCCTGCCATTCCAAGATGACTCCTAAGCCCTGAGATGAAATGCAGCCTGTCTACATACACACTTACTCATAATCACACAGAGGGTTCCTGATTGTATGTACACATGAATAATGGCACTTTGACACACTCTCATACATACAACCAGAGAAACAAAATGCCTTCACCACACGCGCACACACACACACACACACACACACACACACACACACAAAAAAAAAAAAGAAGAAGCAGGGACAGGTAGCCTGCTTGCCTGCCTGCCATGCCAAGTAGAGGATTACAGTGCAAATCAGAGGCTTACCTGGAGAGAGTGTAATGTGGAAACAGACAATACACCATGATGGCTATCTTGATACACACTAGGAGGGATGGTCAACATTTCATTGTCTAAGTAATATGGACACAACAGCTGCAAAGTGTGTTTGTAGATATCCATCTTTTTCATCAGTAGAATCAGTGTACAGTAATGGCTGGAATATAAATTTATGCATTTATGAATTTATCCACAGCTTTTGGGTCTGATTTGATGAGACTGCTCTGGAATGAAGCTGCTGATACTTTGCAAGCCCTTCATGCCAGGACTTATTTTCCTGGCAAATAAGTCAGTAACTGATGTTTTGTCATGTTAACTCGTCAAAATAAGTTCTATTCAGCACACACAGTATGGCATCTGTACTGACAGGAAAGCAGAACATTATGGTTCTGTTTTCCTTAATAGAGCACATTGTTATGGCACAATAATGTGCTCTATTAAGATTATTAAGCTGATGCCACCCAACCAGATAGGACTCATTCAGACTTCTGATTTCCAGTGAGCACTCCCTAAATGCAAAATATTCTGTGAGCAAATAAAACAATAGTAGCAGGAGTTCTAGGACAGAAAGAAATAATAACATAGGCATTTGCACAAGAGGAACAGTGCAGTGGAAACATGTGCAAAGGATGTAAACGTACAAGAGTACTCGTATGGCAGTCAACATTGTTATGCATTATGCAGACCACATGGAGGCTGCATAATGTGGTACATGCTTTTGGTATTATTTATGTGGGAATAATTATGTCAGAACCATTCATGAGCTGCCCAGTTACAAGTTCTATCAGCAGTATTTTGCATAGCCAACATTTAATGTGTTAATAAGAATTTGCCCTCCACCAGGTTTTTCAGCTCCTCTCTGCACCTGCTCAGTGTATAAAGGGATTGATTTGAAGGTTGAAAGGTGACTGCATTGCTCTTGAAGATGGATTGCTGTCATACTATAGCAATGAGGTTGTGCTTGTTGAAAAGCATTTTAGAACCTCTGAAAGTAAGTAAACAGAGCAAATCAAGGTTCAAGGTAGAATTTCTTCTCTCGTGCAGTACTCACTGACCAGTAATCTTAGTGTTGGTACTTTATGTTGATGATAGAAGCACCCCAAAAATTCCTTAACTATGCAAAGGAGAAATCAATACCTGTTTATGAGTACATATAAAAGCTGGGTTATTCGAAGGCCACAACTCTTGATAATAATCTTAACAACTGTTAGAGACCCCATGAAATGGCTCTTGTACTTTAGAGGGGGGTACGCGGCACTTGGTCAGTGCGCTGCCATAAATGTGCAACTAGTTTGAAATTCTGTTTTTCAATGTAGACTAGATCTGAGATAATTCTTTTTAAAGAAAGCAATTCTCCACTACATGAAAAAAAAACTTTCAGTGCATTATTCTGGCTAAACCTCCTGGAGCAAACACTGGCTCTGAGCTCTTTTTATTTCTCCCCACAAAAGTTATCTCTCGAAAATATAATGCAACACTATCATTTCTTTATCCATGATACATATAATACAGGCAGGCAGGAAAAGAAACTGTTCAACTGCTACTTTACGTACCAACCCAGCCACCTAACCATCCATTCATGTCCAGCTGCTTTAAAACAAACTGTTGAAAAATGAAGAGTAAAAATTAGTTTCTTTGCTCTTCATGGAAATTCTTGTCTGAATTTGTTCTGAAGGAGAAATGATAGAGGTATGGAGGAGAGAAAGAGAGACGCGGGAGACAGAGAGAAGAGTGACAAAGTGAAATTAGAAATAAAGAGGAGAGAGAGAACAGTGAGGCTGAAACTACGGTCACTTGCTGATTTCCTTTAACCCAACCCTGGAAAGCGAGACTGTATCATATGTATACTTGTGTTTGTGCTTGTGCTTGTGTGTGTGTGTGTGTGTGTGTGTGTGTGTGTGTGTGTGTGTGTGTGTATCTGTCTGTCTGTCTGTTTATGACAGTATTGTGCCACCTACCGCTGTGATGTTGCATTTTTAACAGAAGTAACAGAAACTATCAATAAGTAATGACAATCCCAGCAAATGGTATTATGAACACACAATCAGTACACACTCACACAAACACACACGCACACACTTAAGCTGTCAGATGCACATTGTGAAGAGTGCTTGTTAAAACCAGGCAACTTGTAGCCCTCCTAGTTTGCCTGTTTGTGCTGATTTCTGTCATGAGAATTTTTTTATCCATAATATGAGGTGACGCACACACGCACACACACACAGAAAGAGAAAGACAGGGAGAGAGGAGGTTTAGGTTTTGGAGGGGCATCCAGAACTGAGATCTAAAATGTTTTTAAGAAAGGTGTGGGGGAAAACATTGGTCTTTGTCTTCGTCTTTAGTGTCAGTGTCTCAAGAGTCTGTTTTGATTTGCAGGATTTTTGCATGAAAAAAAACAAAACAACTGTAGTCCAATTTAATGACCATGTTTCTATTGCTACTGCTATTTCTCACTGAGTTTATTTAAATAATTTCAAAAGAACTGTGAAAACAACAATACTTACTCAGCAAGGCTTGTACATCCAAAATGTTCTGTATAAACATCCAATACAATTTTATGAGAGAACGCTGACATTGAACAATTCTGCAAAGTCCCGGTTTATGTTTATACAGTGAAGGTTCAGCCACTATGACACTATGGTAAGTCCATCATCTGTGAATGGACATTAAATGTGGTTGCACAACGTCTAAGCTTGACACCCCAAATTTCCTGGGAATTCTCACCAAAATCTCAGCTGCCAATCTCCTGTTCTACCACATCCCAAAGGTGGTCTACTGGATTCAGGTCTGGAGACTGGGGAGGTCACTGAAGTTCACTGAACTCACTGTCATGTTCATGAAACCAGTTTGAGACTTTAGCTTTGTGACATGGAGCATTATCCTGCTGGAAGTATCCATTAGAAGATGGTGAACTGTGGACATGAAGGGATGAACATGGTCAGTAACGCAAGGCAGGTTGGGTCCATAGTCCAAATTCTGACCTGCAGCCTCTGCAGAAATCCAGATCCATCAGACCAGGCTGAGCTTTTTCAGTCTTCAGCTGTCCAGAACCTGTGTCCACTGCAGCCTCAGATCTCTGTTCCTGGCTGACAGGACTGGAACCTGACGTGGCCTCTGCTGTTGTAGTCCATCCTCCTCAAGGTTGGACGAGATGTTCATCCTGAGATGCTTTTCTGCTCAGCACAGTTGTAAAGAGTGGTTATCTGAGTTAATGTAGCCTTTCTGTCAGCTCTGTCCATTCTCCTCTAACCTCTGACCTCTCTCATCAACAAGTGTTTCCGTCCACAGATCCGCTGCTTCAGGATGGTTTTTGTTTCTGGCTCCAGTCTCTAGAGTGAAACTCTAGAGTTTGACGTGAACATAAACTGCAGCTCCTGACTTGTATCTGGAGGATTTCTTGCTGCTCTTGGTTTGTGTGTGTTGAATATACACTATCTCTGGCTGTGAGATGGTGTAGTCGAGTGAACAGTGTTTTGATCCGACTTCATCCAGTCCGTCCCTGACGGGGAGCTAACACTATCTAACAGCTGTCTGCACATATCAGGATCACGT
>JBBMJY010000020.1:25522447-25541310 GCA_037833715.1 Toxotes lorentzi
TGCAGGTTTTTAACATGCAGGCCTAAAACAACATTGATGTATCATGTTTTAGTTGATCTGCATTTGCCAAGCAAAATAAATCCTTGGTCCACAGTTTGATGACTGTGAAGGGGTTTGACAATTTAGCCTATAACAGATTCGGAGATGCTCTTAATGTAATTAATGCCCTAGGCTAAAGATTGAAAACTAAACAATAGGCTGTGTAATCAAATCACATTCAAAAGGGTTCTTCTTCCAGAGAAATCTTCAGTCAGATTTTGGGGGGAGTGGATTGGAGGGCTCAAAGAGTTAGAGGCCAGTGTTGCTGGTGTGGGATAGAGAAAAGAGGCTGTGCCTGCACTGAAAGACTCTTTGGTATCCTGTCACCTCAGCATCATCAGGCCAACCTCGTTTGTTAATAGCGACACGGTTCAGTGATAATCAGCTACAGTCACAGTTTTTAAAACATAAGATAAGTGAGTGAAAGACAAAAACCTAGATGATCTTTCAGTTTGTGAAGAAACATCCATACACACAGCTGAGCCCTGAGACTGCAAATGCGTTCACCTCTTTAACACCTGCACCACTCATGCTGTGATTTCAACGTATAGTGATCTACTTACTGTCTGTGCACCTGTTGTGTTCACTGTAGGTTGTCCTGTACAAGAGGTGCTCAGCAAACACTACACATCCTGTGCATTTTGGAGTCCGTTTAACACTGAATGTTGGAAGAAAACTATGAGCTTCTTTTTTTAGCTTTTGGAGTCATTTGATGACTGGTCATTACAGACACTGGGGGAAACTGTATATGTTAACTGGAGGGATGTGACGTCCCCATGGCTTGTGGTCATTATGTCCCTGTTCAATTCTCTTAATTCTGTTGCCTGTATGGTTTTATAGATTTAAATGTATTATTATTATTATTGTCTGCATTACTACTTAAATAATTAACAGGCAGTTTCTCAAGTGCTAAAACCACAGCTTGACTGACTGACTGGATGGGATCAGCCAGGACTCAGTCAGAGGCATCCTTTAAAAAAACAAACAAATGCAGTCTGATCTTTGGAAAATCTCACACCGTGGTACTGGTGCTGTTTGCGGCCTTTAAGTGTCTGGGTTGCCATGGAAACTGAGTGGTCATTGACTCACTTCACATCTGCCTCAGCTAACTAACTAAAAAGTTTGAAGACAGACTTCAAGAGCAAATGCTGTTGTTGTTTGACAGAGTTAGCTAACAGCCTACACTACAGCAGATATGAGTCAGATTTGATCCCTGCTGCATTTTATGTGTGATTCATTTCGTTTCATGATTGTCAGGACAACTAATATAATCAAAGCCTCTGCTGTTCTGCTACATGTTCATGTTGACTGTGCAGACATACACAAACACCATCATTATCATGTTTAACAAGATAAATGGATGCCTGATGATATTTACATACACTGATGTTATGATGGCATCTGTACAGGTGCACATTTTTACCTGGAGACCAATAGTGCTGCACTTGTTTGTTCACTGTCACTCATTAATCCATTTCATTACAGCTGATCTTAAGACTTAGTGTCTACAGGGGTATTTAGAATATTGTTTACAAAATTGCTTTAAGTCATAAAAAAAAAACCCTTAAAAGGATTATCCACAGAGATGCCTCTGACATGTTCTGAATACATGATGCTGTTGTTTGTGGAAGTGGAAATTCCTGGGTAAAGGTGGAACAATTGGAAATGACAGGATCACCAAAATGACTATGCTCTGTCCTCAGGGGACCATGCATATCCACAACTAAGATGGTAATTCAGACATAAGATGAACTACTGTGGTAAAAGTAAAAACTCACTAGGCATTAAATATGGATAGGTTTATCCATAACAGTTTATTTTTCTTCTACTGGATTGTTCTGGACATTTTTTTCTGTCCCACCACCATCATACTTGGTATGCGTGTCATTATGTTATGCTGGTGTCTGTGACTGTTATTCTGTGACTTTTTTTTACATTTATTTATGTATTTTTTCAAACTTCAGTTCAGCTCAGCAAGCATACATGTTCTTTTGACATGGACATAGGACAGTCCAAGTGGCTCTTGTTACTTAAAGCTATAATTAGACAAAAAAAAAAAAAAAATAGGGGGTGTTTTATGCAAATTCTGCTGGTAAGTATTTGTCAAGGGGACTTTTGGTCTTATGGTGGCACTTTAGAGGAAAGGTCAGGGTCATGAAGTCAAAAGGAAGCATCCTCTGGAGACCACGAAAATCACCATTCATGCTCTTGTAGATAATAGTTGTTGAGAGATTGATCTGGCTTTTACTATCTTTAAACTTTATTGTGAGTGGGCAATTCTTATTTTTTTTAATTTTACCTTTAAAGATAAACAAAGACACTTATGCCCCTTCCAGGTGGATAGGAGAGCAAGATCGAAGTTAAAAGGTCCCTCCCCTCCTTAGTCAGTAAACCAAAGTCTGTCATAAGGCTGTAACAAGATCCATATTTAATCTTAGAGATGTATTTTAAAGTGGATTTCAACGTAAAAAAAAAGCAGTCTGTAAGCCATACAGGGAAAGCACAATGCTGATAAAAATCTAGATGTCTTACACAAGCAAAAGATACAGAACACACTATACTAGCACTTTGAATTTTTTATTTGGTTTGTCAGAGAAAGGCCTCACTGGATGTGAGCTGTCAAAGTGTCTAATGGGCAGGAATAACACCAGACTCCCTGCTGAATCCACTGCTGGGCACAGGCACATTTAAATGTTCTCTTTTCATGTTCTCCCACACCCTATTTAGACTCTTGCTTTTGAACTATTTCCAGATAAACCCCTATTCTAAGCATTTGATCTATTTTTTATTTCTGAATTGTGTTGCTTAGAATGTTATTATTTAATGGCATAAATGACTTGATTGGGGTGTTAATGCTGGTTTGGCCTTTCTCTTTCATAACCAAAATGTTTTGCTATCTTTCACACTCCTCAAAATCTTTTCTGCATTCTTTATTCAGTCAGTGATACACAATGACAAAGGCCCTATTCAGACCTGGTGCTGCTTTGTGTCTCGGGTGAGATGGGAGAGTAGAGGTGTGAGTGCACCCGCGATGCAGTGAGAATTCATTTGAGATCCGATCCCTCAGACTGCACTTGGAGATGGTCTGGGCTGCATATGGCTGCATTCTTTTAGGAGTGTGAATGCAAATGTGTGTGTCCCGGGCCACACTGAAGGATTGACTGATGTGTGAACTGACGTCCTTAGAGCTGTCCACTTCTGATTAGATCACCTGAGACGCATGTTAATGTCAGGTCTGAACAGGGCTAAAGTCATGTGTTTAGAAATGTATGCAAATTTATTAAAAATTCTACACCGAAATATTTCATTTACAGAAGTATTTAAACCATCCATCCATTTTCTATGCCGCTTGATCCGTCAGGGGGAGCCTATCCCAGCTTACTACAGACTAGAGGCGGGGTACACCCTGGACTGGTCACCAGTGAATCGCAGGGCTGACACACAAAGAAAGACAACCACACACGCACACACATACACCTACGGGCAATGTAGAGTAGCCAGTTAACCTAATGTGCATGTTTTTCGGATTGTGGGAGGAGGTACCCGGAGAAAACCCACGCAGACATTCGAACCTGGCACCCTCTTGCTGTGAGGTGACACTGCTAACCACTGTACCACCGTGCCGCCGCAAGTATTTAGACCCTTCTTCCTGTCCCTGCCACTAAGAAGCACCCCTACAGCATAATGCTGCCACTAACATGCTTTACCTTAGGGATGGTATTTGCCAAATGATCAGCAGTGCCTCATGTTCACCTGACACAGTGTTTGGAGCTCTGGCCCAAAGGGTTCAGTTTTTGTCTCAGATTAGAGATTTTTTTTCTCATACTCTCAGAATCCTTTAAAAACTGTTTTTAGCAAACTACAAGCAGGCTGTCGTGTACCTTTTACTCCAGAGTAGCTTCCATTTAACCGGTCTTCTTGATCACCTCCCTGACCAAGGCCTTTTTTGCCTGGTTACTCAGTTTTGGTCAGAAAGCCAACTCTAAAAGAGTCCTGGTTCTAAACTTCTTCCATTTCACAGTTATTGAGGCCACTGTGCCCCTGAGCTATGCCTCACCACAATTTTATGGTAGAAGTCTACAGAGAGTTCCTTGGACTTCATGGCTTGGTTTTTGTTAGTCCTGACATTCAGTGTGAATTGTGGGACCTCATACACACAGGTCTGCGCCTTTCGAATCTAAGTCAGTCTGATCATGGTTCTAGACTTAAGGCTAGTTAAAGCAAACAGGATGCACCTGGCCACAAGTTAAGACCATGAGAGCCAGAGCAAAGGATCTGAATACTTTTGGAAATGAACGATTTCAGTTTTTCCTCTTCAGTAAATTTGCAAAATTTTCTAAAAAAGTAGTTCTTCACTTTGTCAGAATGGATTATCAACATAAGAGGAGCGGCTGCCGGGGTTAGAGGGTGTGACTGAGCTACTTTTTGGCTGGATCGCAACTGTGGATGTTTGTCCCTTACTTGTTGTTAATGTAGCAGCATACACCCCCCCCCTCGAGAGAATTGTACAGTGCCATGAGCGATTAAGAAACAGCCCACCCTGACAGATTTTTCATCATCGCTAGTGACTTCAATCTTACAAAAGACTGTTTTCCCGAAAATTCCACCAACATATCAAGTTTGCTACAAGAGGGGAAAATACACTCATAGCATTAGAAATGTTATCACTTTTTCGAGACCCCCCCCCCCCCAAAGCTTTTTTTGCTTCTGGGCTCAGGTTTCTTTTGGGAGCACTGAGCCCTCTGGCTCTCCTGTAATCCAAATTTTGGGGGGCTTGGAGAATTTTTAGGGGGGATTAGATCAGTTGCCTGTGCTAGATACTTACCCAGGCTCTTGTTCAATGATGATGTGCTGCAAGGCTCAAACAGTTCTCCCCCTCCTGCCCCTCCTTACAGCCGACTATTGAAAATGTGTGTGTGTGTGTGGAAATGGTGTGATCCATTTTAGAGGTGTCTTTATTTCAATAGTATTTTATATTATACATTACATTACATTACATTATATATATGTGTGTGTGTGTGTGTGTGTGTGTTTAAAGTTGCATAGGCCACATAGACCTTTCCAGTCCTCCTGAGTTTTATTTTCCAAAGATCCATCCAAATGAATGAGAGGGCTGTGTTTCATTCAGACAAGTGTTTTGTGTGGTTGAACTTATAAGTTCATAAGTTATTTATTTGTGGAATATAATTAAGTATATAAAGTCAAGTATTGTACTTACAGTCAGCAGTATTGTACTTTTTACTGAACTACACTTTAGCTTTAGTTTCTTTAGAGAATAAACATTTCAACACAGGACTTTTTCTTGTTTTTCTTTCTAAATCATCTGAATTTTTCTTCCACCACTGACCTTAGCTGTAATGTTAAGCTATATGTTGTAAAATGTTGTGCTATTTTATGTTGTCTATCGCAGGCGTAAGTACAATGTTAAGATAATGTCTTATGCTAATCTCTAGTTTCTATGAAAAGGCTAACAGACTTTTCATTTTATGAAAAAGGGCTCATTGAAAACAATTAAAAAAACAAACAAAAAAAAAAAAAAAACCTGAAACTGAATTTCATCAGACTTTCAGTGCCACAAGGTCTCAGCCCACAGTGGAGAGGGTTTTGTATCCTTGGCATTTAATGCATTTACAGGGACTTTTTCTTATTTTTTACTTCCACTGAAGCATTTTCATGTGGTCTAAATGCTCTGCACCTCGCCCAGAAACACATTTTCAAAGAATGTATGCCCCTCCCCTTTTCAATTTTCGATTCTTTTTTTGTCAGCTTGCTTTGGTGTGTTGTTGATGTAGCAAACATTACACACACAAACACACACACACACACACATAAGCACAGACTCCTAGCATCTTGGTGCACTCCATACATACTCTTTCTGTAGCAGTAAGGCACACCTGCTAAAGTCTTCCCTGGGGAACAGGCTCTTGCTGTTAATAGCCCCCCACTCCATCTGCTTTTCAGACTCAGGTAATGGAACCTCTTCAGGCTGCACAATACCAACCACCCCGGAACAATCACACACACACACACACACACACACACACACACACACACACACACACACACACACACACACACATGCTGTGAGTCCCAGGCTGAAAACCATCATTATGGTCTGAGACTGTACTCATAATGGCTCTTTGACCAATACCTTTAAGGTACATTAGAAGGGTATAAACAGACTAACCAGTGTGTTGCCACATGAAAAACATGATTGAACAGGCTTCTCAGTGTTTTCCTGCAGGTCTAAACACAAAAGTAGCTCCTCAGTGATGCAGGCCAAATAGAGTGATTTAAAGGATAAAAACAAAAACAACCTCCAATACAGATCTTTTGTACATGTGCTTTATTTAAAGTCTGCGTTTTAAAGCTTTTCACAATCAGCTCTGTTTTGTCACAAAACTATTAAAAAAGCATCAGTGAATCGGACTTCATTATCATGAGGCACAAACAGGGATATAACACTGATATAACAAATAGTTGGTTTTGATCTTTACATGGAATTTGGTGACAAAAAAAAAAGAAAAGAAAAAGTATATTTACTTGTTTAAACTTACTTAAACTTTTTTCTGTTTTGGTCAACAATTCTGAAGAACAGTGAAATTTAAAAGTAAAGTAAAGTAAGATAAAATAAATAAAAACTAATGGTAAATACATGAAAAAGCAAAGCAAAGCATCACACCAAGTGTATAATGGTGAATCAGCTCATTTACAGTGAAAGATGACAACAAAAGTATGGCAGTTACAAAGGCAAATAAATATTCAAATTTTGTGTTTTATGTAACCATATGTCAGTCTTAAGGCCCCGAACAGGATTAAAACTGATAGCATGGAACCAAACGTAGCATAGCTTAGTTGACAGTGGATTCAGAAAGTATTCAGACCCCTCACTTTTTGCATACGTACTGTGTTGAAAATTAAATTTTAAATTGATGAAATTGTGATCTCATCAATCTATACTTAATAACATATATTAACAGAGTTTGATTGGATTCCACTTGTGGCAAATTGAATTGAGTGGACATACCGTGGTTTAGTGAGACACTCACGTGTGCATATAAGGTCCTGCAGTTAAAACTGCAGGTCAGGACAAAAAGCAAGCCATGGAGTCCAAGGAACTCTCTGTAGACCAATGTGATGTGTGGCGAGGGACAGATCAGGGTAAGGGTATGAAACTTCTAAAGCTCTGAGTGTTCTCAGGAGCTCAGTGGGTTTGATAATTGTGAAATGGAAGAAGTCTGGAACCACCAGGACTCTTCCTAGAGTTGGTCGTCTGGTCAAACTATGCGACTGGGCAAGAAGGGAAGGATTTGTTGATCAAACTGCCTCTAACTTCCAAAAAGTATGAACTGTATCACAGTCCCAAAACATTTGCATATATGTACCCACAGCAGAAGAGCAGGTATTACAATCAGCATCTGAGAGGTTCAACCTGAATCTGTCCTCTGGTGTGAGATGTATCTGGTGTAAAAATGTATAATTTATAAGCTGGTGGGCAAGGTTTTTAAGACTGATGAACATGTTAAACAAGGAAGGCCAGCACCAGTCACAGGCTGAGGGAAGATCAGCTCCCCATTTTAAATAGATGGGTAGTGCACTGCAATGTACAAAGACAAGATTGGAATACAAAAAGACTTACTTACAAGGTTTGGAATTAAGCAAGGGGATGGGCAGGTGGAAGTACATCCCAGGGAAATCCATACGTCTCTAAGGCAGAGCAGAGTCTCAAATGAAAGAACCAGGTTGAACCTGGGAGAGAGTAATCTTCCTTTAGGTGCTGAAAAGTGCAGAGGCCTTTAACAGCACAGATATCCTTTAACATGTGAATACCTCTAGAACCCCACAGAGGGAATACACAGGGAGTGGATCAGATAGAGTCTATACAGATAGAGTCTGAAACATGGGGTTGGGTTCCCACAGATACTTGGGTGGAAGTATCTTGTGTGCACAGAGAGAACTTGCTAGAGAGAGAATATCTGACGGAGGATCAAGCCAGATTTTAAAAGATCTAAAATAAACCACCATTTCAAAGACCAATCTTGAGACGTTTTCTTTTCCACAAAATTGCGGTGGTTCAGATCTGTGAAAAAAAAAAAAAAAAGGAAAAACGATTTCAGCTGAGGGGAGGGGAGCAAAGGCAATTAAAAAAAAATCACTGGAGGAACCATATTCTTCGTAGTAACAGGAGATCTAGTATAAAGATAACATACCATACAAGTCCCCATTCACTTTTCAAAAAGTGAAACAAGTCAGAAATAAATCTGTCTAAATGCCTAGGTAGGTCATGAATGGTATAGAAATGGCAGAGACAACAGAACTTAAGATTTCCTCCAGTTGATTTTGTAACCTGACAAGGATCAATTCAATTAAAGGAAGTAGAAATGGAAATGTGAATTTTAGACAAATACAGCAGTTCATCATCAGTGTTATAAAACAAATAGTGTTTGATTCCATTAATGCATCAAGGACAGATATTTGAATGTTGTTAGGCTGCTTGGGTGAGGGGGTCTAAGAACAGAGTGACCAAGGCGGATGATAAAAGACTCTCATCTGGTAGACCAAGATAGTGCGATGTAAGATAAGTCACCACGACCAGTACAGACACATGAAGAAGGGGAAGAGTAAAACATTGAGACCATGTTTGTGAACCTAGACCTGAAGCTGAAGTGAGTCATAAGTGCCCATTAGTCCCACTCTTGATGGTAAAAGGCTTTTCCACACTTAAGAAAAAAAACTGCCCAAGATTGTGTCTGAGATGAAAAAGAATCAATGATATGCATCAAACATGGAACATTATCAAAACATCATCTACCGTCCCCCTAAAACCACTTCCTACCTCTCTGACTTCACTGGCTTTTTCACCCAGTTCACCCATTTCACTACCTCTCCCCGTCCTAGGAGACTTCAATATTCACGTCGTCTCACCAAAATGCAAACTCACAGCTGACTTTTTGGACATTTTAAACTGCTTCAACCTCACCCAGCATGTAAATTCCCCCACCCACAGCCGTGGACACATCCTGGACCTGGTCTGCTCAACAGCCTGCCTCAGCATCCAAAACCTCTCACTAACTGACCTTGCGATTTCTGACCACCTTGCTACCACCATGGACATCAACACTCCCAACTCCAAACACACACGTACAATTATGTTCCGCAACCTTAAATCTCTCTGCCCTATCTCCCGTTCATCTTCCATATCTGGCAGCACCTCTACCTCCTCCCTCCCTGCAAATCCAACTCCCTCTGAACTTGTTGACCTCTACAACCGGACTCTTTCCACCTGCCTCAACCAAGTCACCCCCCTCAAGACAAAAACTGTTTCTTTCTCCCACTCTGCCACATGGCACATCCCCGAACTACATAACCTCAAAAAGAAACGAAGACAACTGGAACACCTCTGCAAGAAAACCCGTCTCACTGTTCATGCCCAAGCCCAGAAAGACCATGTCACCATGTCCACATTCAGAACTCAGCTGCCGGCTACTCACCCACACTCGCTCCAGAGACCACATCACTCCCATCCTCAAACAGCTCCACTGGCTCCCTGTCCAATACCGCATCCAATACAAACTCCTCTTCATCACCTACAAAGCCCTCAACAACCTTGCACATCACATCACACAACACAAGACCCACCTGTTTAAACTGGCATTCCCATGATTACCAACAGCCATTTTACTTCATCAGTACTGTCATCATCATTGCTATTGATTATCATTATTATTGTTATTATTATTGTTGTTTCTGTTGTTAAGCGTCTTTCTTTGAGTGTCTGGAAAAGCGCTATACAAATTTGATGTATTATTATTATTATTATTATTAACATTGAATGTTTTCAGAAGCTTGATGATCTTCAGTAGAACCTGATGATGAACTAGGGAGTCGAAGCCTTGTCTAACGTGGCAAATAGTTTAAAACCTGAACTGAGGACTGTTAAGGATTATGCTTCAGCAGTATAAGGGGTCCTCATTCTTTCTTAGTAGCAAAGTGATTAGGGCCATTTTTATCTCTGTGGAAAGAACCAGTAACTAAGGAGAAGTTGAGCCGAGAATTATCAGGTCCGTTAAATCCTGGAACACCGACAGCAGTTCAGAAGGGATACCACTGAGCCCAGGGAACTTACTTTTAGCTCTGTAAGAGAAACAGAAGAGTCTAATTATGCTACCTGAATCAGATGAGAGAGATGGCGAGGAACTCCATGAAACCACTTATTGATTCTACAATAGCATGAGATTCAGTGCTCTATAGTGTTTTGTAGTGGTTAAAGAAAATCGTAATCTGCTTGGCCTCCCGTCATTCTCACAGTTCTGTTGCCTGGTGCGCTGATAAAGAAATTCAGTTCAAACACTTGCTAAATCACTATATTCTGATCTTTTCCTATTTAGCTTCCTCTGTCTGTCGTAGCTGAACTAGGTCTTTTGAAAAGGTTCAGGTTTACCTGTTTCTTCCTCCAGCAGCCTCAGTCTTTGGTTATGTTTTCTATTCAGACATGAAGAATAAGAAGAATAAATACAACGTATTAATCCAATGTATTACTTTGTTGTCTCCAACGAAGTTTATGGGTTGACTGTGAATTGAAATTCAATTTAAAAAATCAATTCGACACTCACTTATAAAAATATTTGTCTTCTAGAAAAGGAGTGTTGAGATTTTTATTTTATAATGTAGAGGGTTATCACCATAAAAGCAAACAAAATCTACTCACCGAAAAACTTCCTACCACACCAGGCTTCACATGCAATTTTCTCTGTACTCATCTGGACTCTTTTAGGGCACAAGAATAGGAAATAACTTTATATTATCTGATTTGAAATCACTGAGCATTATTCTCTTTAAGGCAGGTTTCTCAAATCTCTATGTTTTTATAATTAAGACTGAGGAGTGTGGGAGTCGAGGTGTTTGCATTCAGAGTAATGAGGTTGAGAAAGACCACGGGACCTCAAGAAATAGTGTGAGCCAAATTTACAACAGTAAAAGTGGTATCTGTTTTGCTGAGCCGCTCACTATTGATGTGAACAAAGAATGGGTAGAAGGAAACAACAACAACAACAACAACAACAACAAAAAGAAAACAAGCAGAATAATCTTCTTTCCTCTTAAAACCTGGATTTTCTTTATTCTGCTTCCTTCTGCATTTTGGGTTTTCGAATGTGTTGAATTGACAGACCAGCAAGTGAGAAAAAAAAGCTTGCATTGCAAGCAACCATTTCATAATTTCACTGTTGTATTATCAAAGGTGAATGTTTCCTCCTCACTCAGAGTGTACATAGAAGTGTCGTAGCCACCTCACATGTATCGCTGTGAGTATGTAACTCTGTCTTAGTCAAACTTTCAGTGAGATTTCTGGACCTGGTGGAACATTTTGAGCATATAATGAGATCATGAACAACAAGTGAAAACTGTTAAGCTGAAAGTGAAAACTGTGAAAATTGCACTGATGCTTAACTTTTGCTGCAGTAACTGTGGTATTGATATAAAATGGACAAATGACAGGCACAGATAAGGCCAAACAGTTATCATCACTTATCTCTGTGGAACTGATAGAAAAATCTGTTGTCGTGGCGACGTATATGTAGCAGCGATGTAAGACAGATGGAGGATTTTGGACATCCCCTAGTTGTATTGCAATATTTATGCAAGATGGAGGGCTGTTAACAGAAGCGAGTGCTTGAGGACCACTGACACATCCCAAAGCCTGTTTGTGTATTTTGGCATCTTTGGCTAAATGCCTTTCTATTTGGAGTCCTTGGCATAAAGATGTTTCAGAAGTCGTGTTAATGCTGCAGCCTGTGCTGTAAAGTGCCTCTGGATGAAAGTGTTTTTTTGATAAAAGGCATGCTGTGCCTGTGAAGTAGGCTAGTTAGCAGTTAGCCAGCATACCGGCTCAGTGTGTTCCCAGTTACCATAACCTGCTAGCTCAGTATGTCTCCTTCAACACCTTGACTCTGTGCTAATTGGGACAAACCCCCCGTAGTGTGACCCTCAAGGGGAGCCATTCTGGTGTGTGCATGTGTGCATCTTACGTACGTACGTGTGTGTGTGTGTGTGTGTGAATCACACAACATGAGGCACCAGGAAGGAGCACAGAAAAGAGATTCTGTTAGCATCCCTAATCCTCACATCTAGTGTTTCTTTCTGTTTATTTATTTACTCATCTGTTTGCTTTCCCCACACAACCAAAGAATAATAGTCTTGATATTAGACCAGGTATGAGGCATGCAAGGATTTGGTCATGAAGACCAAAGATTTCTTGACCCAGATAAAAGTTACATACTGTAGTCAGTGTGTGTTGCCTAGGAAGAATTCCCACTGTTTTTTAACCGCTATGCCAAGCAATGCTGTGGTTTTTATGTGTGCGTGTGAGCTTGTGTTTGTGTGTGCGACATCATTTATTAATGCTGTTGCATCCTTGAACCAATTTCTTCACAGAAGCAGAAATCATGCTGGGTATCACACCAGCACACCCTCCCATGTCCTTGGTGATGGTAGTTCAATACCTCTCTCCCTCTCCTCTCCTCTTTACACTCCTCTTTCACCCTTTTTAAGGTTGTTTATCATTTACTTTTAGACCCAGGACTGAAGTCCAAGTGGCACTTTAAATGGCTGAATAGTGAGAGGGGCACTTGAAAAAGTAGAAATGATCCATAGTCTCCTAATCTTCCCATAGGTTGGTGTAGAATTCTATATGCAGTGTGTTTAAGACTGTGAAATGTTGGACCACTAACTGATGCAGTTAAATGCCTGTTAGCTTCAGAGGTTGGAAACATGAATTTAATTAGCTTTGTACCACCACAATATAATTTGTATGAAACATACATACATGTATACTGATATATAGCATACAGGAATTGCTGCATGTGGTTGACACTTCGGTTTTGTCTGAAATGTCTCAAAAAGTTTTGGATGGATTCCCATGACAATAATTACAGACATTCATCGCTTATCTTCTAGCATCATCAGGTCATGTACCTTAGTTTATGACAAAACACTCGCGTAATAAATGACATTCTCTACTTTGTGTTTAGTGCAAATAAACAGACATTAGCTAGCTAACACTTTAAACTGCTTAGTGCTGAACAGTATACCTGCTAAACACTGGCATGTTAGCTTTGCCATTTTTAGCATGTTTCCATGCTGACTTTAGTATTTACCTCAAAGCGCCAGTGATCCTCAGTCTTGAGTGTGAGACAATACTGCACCAGCATCACAGTCAAATTCTGTTCTGCTTTTCTTTTTTTTTCTTTTTCAAATGTAGCGATTCTGGCGCACGTGCACAGTAGAGATAATGTGCATCATCAATAACATGTGCAGCCATTGTTAATTATTCATAACTTTGGAAACTCCAGAAATAATCTTGTTGATAATATTTATATAGAAACACACTGAATCACATTATACAGCATTTGTGTGGAAACAACAGTGTTAGCTGCAGCAGAACATCCTGTAGGGTTGGAAGATCAGAGAGCAAAGAGTAACTCAGGCTGCAGGCCTGTGGCCAGCTAAATCAACAGCAGGAGAACTGAAAGCAAGGTAAGAAACATAAAAGCATGGCACGAAGAAAAAAATGTCAAAACAATACAAGATCATAGCATAAAAGAGGCCTGTGTTCCTCAGGCTGGTTGAAATAAAGTCTAGGGGCTGTGAGTGCAAAAAAATAAATAAATAAAATAAATCGCTGCTAGCTTTCAGTCTGTACTTGAATGTTAAAACTATGTTTTATTGATTCTTGAATCTGGCTTCATTAAAGCCCAGCAGTGCTCTTATCATGTATAGACTCAAACTAAGAATGGAAATGAAATCGCTCCAACTGGGAACCACCATCATTAATGCATACTTCGAACTGTATGTGGGAGCAGCGAAAATCTTGGGCGAAAACAGGCTGAGAGCATGAAGAGCTGCGCTTCAGCATGTTTTAGTGCTTTAAAGCATTTTACAGCATGATTCTATGTTTTCTTGAAGCTTTTGAAGTGCATACAGAGCACGGTCGATTTTAATATATGTCCGAAAAAATGTTTGTCTCATGTACGAGTCTGACAGCTACTGATGTGAATAATAAGAACTGATGTTAAACACAATCCTTGTAATTTAAACATTTAATGCATGACAAATGAAATGGAATAAATGATAAAAGGCAGTAAAGAGTGAGAAAATAATGACAGAGGAAATATGAGGATCACTGATCTAATAAGGCTGCAAAATGCAAAACACAAAATGGATGCGGTGGATAAAAGTCCAATAACACAGATAGTGGATACGATAAATATAATAAACAAAAGATGTGAATGGCACCAGCTGGTGGAAACAGGACTGAAAGCTGTGTGTGTCTGGCATTCTGTTCTGTGAGAGCAAGTGTAGGAAGGGGGTAGGGTGGGGGTGTGGGGTGGGGTGGGGAGGTTAGGTTGTGGTTTTTCGGTCTTTCCTAGAAAGAGAAAGGTTGCAAGGTGGATTTATCTTTAAGCCATCAAAACTTCAACCGTCCATTGTCACCTGAAAAAACAACAACAAAAAAAAAAGAAACATAGGATCACCGCTGGGTTTCTGGTACATTGGTCTGTTTGCCTCTAATAAGTACAGGTGGTGCTTTGAGCTAAATGCTAACTTCACTGAAGTAAAATACTCGCATCTTTAACATGCTGATATTTAGCAAGTAATGTTTCCCACATTCATCATCTGACCTTTACGTTTTGCAGTGTGGTTGGCTGAGGTAGGTGGGAATGTCATTAGTACTGCCAGTATGTTGTCATAAATCACAGTATAAGACAAACTGAAATTCAATAACAATCCATCTGTACCAGATTTCATGCAATAATTCAGGAATTTTCTGTAACCTTAAAGTAGACCCTTGAAGCATAGTTTGCCACAGCCACAATTTTTCCCTGACCTTAATGATACTGTTGTTCCAAAGTGCAGATACTGTAGACAGATAACTTTAAAAATGAATGAATGAAATGTTAGACTGGATTTTGCAAATCAGTGATAGTGATAGGCAGAGGCCCCTGTTAATGAAGCAACCATGCTCCTAAATGAACACTCTCTTTTAAAGCCCCCATGTGTGGTATTTGGAAATTCCTGACTTGGGTAACTCCTGGTGGTAACATCATAAAAGACACTTAGGGAGACAGAAATGCCCACTACCCCCATTTCTGCACATGGATCTGACCATAGGACATTTACATTGAATAGGCTGAAAGTAACATGCAAACTGTGCCAGTTTCCACTGTGACTTTCTCCTTCTACAAACAAAACCCTATGATGTCATTTATTCACTTTCAACTTTACAAATTGCTTCTTACACAGTAGAGGACGTGAAATAAGCTACAGAGACACTTGGACATTTTCAATCAGAATTACCAGAACCTGAGTTTCAGCACAGATCATCTGGCTCCTCTGGAGCACTTACTCACCTCATATGGCGTTGAAACCTCACATATCAAACTGCTGATTGCTAGACTTCTTCTATTGCTGACAAAGGCTGCAAACTGTCATTCACCCTAAAACAACCCGCCATTGTAGCAGAGCTTGTGATTGAGTCACTTCACTTTGCCATCCTGTGTTCATTTTGTCCACCGCTTGTAAAGTGTTCCTGAGCACTGACAGGACAATAAAAAAAAAAATTAAATAAATAAAATAAAATGTCTTTCATTTCATAACGGCCAGGATTTGAATAGCACCATTGTTCATTTTCATTCATGCTCCCCTCACCAAACAAAAAGTTGCTCTTTCACTTCACTCCCTCCAGCAATAAAGACCAGTGAGGGAGTTATTAAGGAGCAGTGTAACTTTCCTAAGTGGTCGGATTGTGGATGGGAGTGTTTAATGGGTAAATTGGGAGCTGTGGGGGCCGGAGACTCCACAGCCTTGAATCTCAGTGCCAGGCCAACGCCGAACAATCTGTAATTGGCACCAAATAGAGACACCCGACTGTCACCCATAAGGAGAGCCAGAGAAGGAGAGGAACAGAGGAGTCTGAATTACAAGATGGCAAGACCAGTGAGGGATCTGCTACAGTGACAAATATAACCAAATCTCTCTCCTCTTGCTTGTTCCTCTCCTTTTCTCTTTCCTTTCCATCTGTCTGTCTTTCCTTCCTCCAAATCTCTCTATTATTCTCTATTTAATTAATTTCCAGTTGAATTCTCTTTCCATTTAACCGTCTGTCAAATTCTTTATCATTTTGCATACTCTCATTCTCTCAGATTCCTCCATCTATCTTTTTTTTAAATCTGTTTTACTCTCTTTTCCATTGTCTCTTCAGTTCTATTATTTGATTATTCTCATTATTAGGGGTCCAAGCGATAGTGGACTGGGTGCCATACATGCAAAGCATCGTGCCTCCCAGTACCAGCTGTCCTGGGAACCCTGCTGTAATTGTTCAGATTTTTACAATTATTATTATTATTTGTATTCTTCCATTGCTAAAAATGGTTCTGCAAGTTATGTGAGTGCAATTTTCAGGGGAGGTATAGAATGATGCACCACAAGTGACATGTTTCCACCAGCAGGCGGCGCTATAATGAAGGTCACACACTCCCACGTTGTACATCGCACATGCAAAACCTTACATGCATTTTTTTTGTGTGTGTGTGTGTGTGTGTGTGTGTGGCTGAATTGCGAAACTGTGAAACATAAAATCTATGGGTTCTCATGAACAGTTATGAAAGTTATAAAGGAACAACTTTGTATAGGTTGCAGCCAAAACTGGAAGTCTTTCATATCAAGTCCAGTAGATTTTCATGTTCTCAAGCTGTATGTGCGATCTGCATGAAACGTTGCACGCATCATCTATGTACTGTCATGATCGCAGGTTAACGCCTTCTAGAAAACCGGATTGGGATACCCCTCAGAAACACTGCAACCATGAGCAGATGTTTTTCACTCTCTGTGTTGCCGTCGACCTGAGACTTGCATCAAGCAAATATAATTTTGCTTTGAGAAAAAAAGGCTTGTTGATTTCCTACAGCATCTAGCTTCTTCACTTTTTGTTGAACATTAATCAAATCGAGCAAAACAGTGCTTTTGTTCACAACTGTTTCCCGAGGTAGATTAATACACATTTGGTGTCTAGTGAGTATTTACAGCGGCAGGAGGGTGTATGTGGGACTGACTAAAAATAAACCTTGGTGAGGGATTGCTGGTCTTTCATATGATTGGTCCCCTTGCCACAAATATCCTCCCCTTGTGAGTAACACTTCACTGAGAGGTATGCTGACATGGGTTTCCCTCTACAACTGCCAGGCTGTTGTCAGGCAGGAGCCCCAATCCTCAGTTTTGTAAGGATGACATCACCTTTGATACAGATATATATATTTCTACTGCGTATTGAGTGGATTTCAGTTTTGGGGCAGAACTGTCTGTTTCATGGTTCAAGTGAGACTCCATTGTGATCCTGTTCTAAACACGTTGAATACAGCCCACGGATTTCTGGGACATGTGCCCATGACTCGTCTCCTAGAATCCCAGTCTCTTCTCTTGAGAAAAACAGTAGATGAATGTGCTGATCATACTCATATTAACAACATCGTGGGTACATTCACTCAGGGGCTACATTCACAGGCCTTAATTCTCAATTCTCTTCTTCCAATCCAATCTTTTTGTGTTGATGGTTCACATTCATTTTTCTAAAAGATGCGTCTGGTTTGAACTCCATATTTATTGTTACCATCCTGTGAGGTGCCAGTGACACGAATCTAATCCCAATGCCACTTCCCCAGCACACCGCAGCAAAGAAGATCACATGGCCACTACAGACTGGTAGAACATCTGTAGCAGCCTAGTTCCCACAGTGAAAAACCTGAGTCCTGCTCTGTCCTTTCCAAGGGTCATCTGAGAACTTCTGTCAGTGGTACGTTCCCAAGTCTAGACAGAAGTCAGAGGTATGGAGGTATGGAGAAATACGGTGACCATACAATTGTTACTCATCACCCCATCTGATGAGCAGCCCTGCAGCCTGACATACTGCGGCCTGTCGGCGATCCAGGTCACTAGATCCTGGTCCAGCTGCATCACAGAGAGCTTTTCAGCCCCCTAGAGTGGCTGGCTGGCGTTGAAAGCAGCGGGGAAGTCAAAGAACATGATCCTCGCGTTGCTTTCTGGCTTCTCCAGGTGTGCATAAGCTGTCCTCTAGTGTTGTTGATCTGGTTCCTGGGGATTCGCTATCTAACCTGGTGGTTGAGGATGTGGTGGGTGAGGGACTATGCCTTTCACTGGGGACCTTGGGGATGGTGGCAGGCACAAAATTGTCCATTAAGGTGTGAGTGATGAGTAGAGAGGGGGATGAGGAGGGGGGATAGAGGTCAAAGGAGAGGAAAGAACGGGAGGGAGCGGATGAGCAGGGGTGGGGGTTGGGTGGGGGTGAGCTTCATTAAAACAGATCTTATTTTTGATACTCTTTACAGCCAGCATTTTTTTTTCCAGAAACAGACATTCAGTGCTTTTAGGGAGCCCACCTTTTCTGCATAGGATTCACATTCCTGAACACTCACACAAGCATCCCAGGAAGTGAAGCGTGCACGCACTGGATGTTATGTGGAGGACAAAAGCTGGTGCTGGGGTGCATTTCATTTAATGCAGAGGAAAATATTCCTGACCACCATGTGTTGGACTAAATTGTTTACTGTCTTTATTATTAAAACAACCTGACAGCCCATGGTTTGTTTGGTTGTACTATAAACAATACACAAGCTGCTCTCCTCCTACTGCGTTTTATATATATATATATATATATATATATATTTTTTTTTTTTTTTTTTTTTTTTTTTTGGGGAAGAAAAAAAAATGAAAAGAGAGAAAAAAAAAAAAAGAAACACAAGAGACCAGGTACC